>JARHVA010003038.1:475000-602500 GCA_037957365.1 Torreya grandis | reverse complement strand
TTTAAAATCATTCAAGGGAAGCTTTCCATCTCAATTATAGATGCAAAAACTAGACTCTCACCAATTAGAGTATGGGATACATAAAATTTATGGGTTAATAGGCCCTCTCAGTTATAAAAAGATCAAGGGTAACCCTCACATACATCCCTTATGGACCTCAAAGTAGTAAATAAGGAGCTAGGGGTGCCTGATACTTCACTTAGGGGAGCATAAGATGACCCATTTGTCTTGACTCTTTATATTCTGAGGGACTTCCTTAGCAAAGTGATACATCAATCCTAAAGGCTACTATTGTGGTTACATCAACCATAACCACCCAAGAATAACCTTCCATAGCTTGAAAAACAACTATTTATTACAAGAGAAAGTATCCCATTAACCCATAAATCTTATGTATCCCATCCTCTAATTGGTGAGCATCTATTTTTTGCATCTGTAATTGAGATGAAAAGCTTCCCTTGAAAGATTTTCAATAGGTATTCAACCAAATTGACTATTTTTACTCATTCCTTGACTTGGGAACCATACTTATCATTAATAAATAATAAATCATTGTCATATGGCTCATGTTTTTAGGGAATACCAAGTCTCTTGATGTGTTTCTACAGTTAGCCATGTGGATCTTAATCCCTGTGTGGTAGTGTTTCTAGTGAATAATATTCCCTATACCTGCCAATTTCATAGACATATTTATAGTTTACATATAAAATTATCCTAATAATGAGGTGGGAACCATGAAATTAGTTCTTCTTAGTCTTTTTCATGTCATCATCTATTCCCCACCATAACTGGTAGTCAATTTCTTTCTCTACTAACTTGTCAAGCAAATACTTTGGGAGGCATAAGGGTGCTACCTTATGGCCTATGACCATGATCAAAGTGTAATTTGGGTATAAATATTAATATATCCTAATTAACATTGTATCTAAAATATTTTTGGATATCCTAGGTAAAGGGGACTCATGGATAGCCATCCATACCTTCTACATATATGCATACAATGTTTCATGTGTATGCATGCACGAACACACACACACACACACACACACACACACACACACACACACACACACACACACACACACACACACACACACACACACACACACACACACACACACACACACATGTGTGTGTGTGTGTGTATATACACATACATACATATATATATATATATGCATATATACACATACATACATATATATATGCATATATACATATACATATATATATATATATACATGTATATACATATACGTGTGTGTGTGTATATATATACACATACATACATATATATATATGCATATATACATATACATATATATATATATATACATGTATATATATATGCATATATACATATACATACATATACATATATATATATATATATATATATATATATATATATATATATATATAATACATATATGATTCTTGATATAGTCTAGAGATGAGATATATATGCCTCAAGATTTTATATTTTTTGAATTTATGTCTCCTCATCTATGGATTCACCTCCAACTACCTCTTGTGATGGCCCTTCTATTGATGGTGCCTCAGTAATTAGACTCTTTGGAGGGGGATGAGACCTCAACTTTCTCTTGTAACAAAAAGTTGTTTTACAAGCTATGGAAGGTTATTCTTGGGTGGTTATGGTCAATGAAACCACAATATTAGCCTTTAGGATTGATGTATCACTTTGCTAAGGAGGTCCCTCAAAATATAAAGAGTCAAGGCAAATGGGTCATCTTGTGCTCCCCTAGGTGAAGTATCAGGGACCCCTAGCTCCTTATTTACTACTTTGAGTTCCATAAGGGATGTATGTGAGGGTTAACCTTGATATTTTGATAACTAAGAGGGCCTATTAACCCATAAATATTATGTATCCCATCCTCTAATTGGTGAGAATCTAGTTTTTGCATCTGTAATTGAGATGAAAAGCTTCCCTTGAATGATTTTCAATAGGTCTTCAACCAAATTGACTATTTTACTCATTCCTTGACTTGGGAACCATAATTATCATTAATAAATAAGAAATCATGGTCATAAGTCTCATTTTTGTATAGAATACCAAGTCCTTGATGTGTTTCTACACTTACCCATGTGGATCTTAATCCCTATGTTGTAGTGTAGCTAGTGAATAAAATTCCCTATACCTACCAACTTCATAGACATGATTATAGTTTACATAGAAAATTATCCTAATCATGAGGTGGGAACCATGAAATTATTTTTTCTTAGTCTTGTTCATGTCATCATCTATTCCCCACCATAACTGGTAGGCAATTTCTTGCTTTACTAACTTGTCAAGCAAATACTTTGGGAGGCATAAGGCTGCTACCTTATGGCCTATGACCATGATCATAGTGTAATTTGGGTATAAATAGTAATCTATCCTAATCAACACTATATCTAAAATACTTTTGGATATCCTAGATAAAGGGGACTCATGGATAGCCATCCATACCTTCTACATATATGCATACAATGGATAGACATCTTCTACAATGCATACAATGTTTCACTAGCTAAACTACAACACAGGGATTAAGATCCACATATAATGGTCTGGTTTGTAAGTTAACAACTTAGCTATCCTAGGTATACTATATGCTTGAAATGTTGATAGCTGGGGCTTGATAGCAAGGAAGTAATTAAGTTTTAAGTTATCTTGAGATCATTGAGCATGTTATTCATTTTTAATGATTTGATATAGTTTTGGTATTCATTTATAGTTTCGGTGCCATTAATGTCCAATGTCTATAAATTTGATTTGTTTTTTCAATTCTAATTTTACCACTTCATTTAGTAGGTATGCGACATAGGTACTATTGATACTTAGTAATAATTCCACCTCATTGCCTTTTTCCCAGTGTCACTTCTTTCACTTTGGTTTACTATGCCATAGGAGCTCTCAGAAGTTGAAAGTCAGGATATAGCTTTAAAATAGTGTTTTTGTGGTGAAAAAATCTCCCAAACAATATTTATGATCACTTTTGTTGAAGAACAAAATGAAATGACCATTTTCTCTGAACAAAATATCCAAAGACCAAAATGTCAAATAGTTTCACCGAATAGTTTCATCAATAAAAAATTTTAAAGACCAAAATGAACCGAGTTAACTTATTGAATGAATGTTTTAAACACTTTCATCGAATAATAGTTTTGTGTAAATTAATTTTTCTTAAGGGTATTATCAAATAAATCCTATGAATTCCAAGATGATTGAAAGTGTACTTTTAAAATCCTATTTCTCTAGGAGAAAATCTTGAGGAGTAAATTGTGAAGTCTTTAATATATTGTAAATATAAATTCTAAACAAATGTCCCAAACAAAAACCTATGAAAAAAAATTCTAAAGAGTAAATTCATGCCAAGATTTATATAAATGTGAAGTGTTGAAAACTATTGAAGATAATATTCTAAACAAAATTTCCAAAGACCAAATCTTGCTAAGCACAAATCTAAACAAATTCATCTAACAATGTTCCAAGGACCAAAATGAGCTAAGACCTCTATATGCCCAACTATTGAATAAAATTAGTAGTTTATTCTACATAAATAAAGCATGTTCATAGGTTTTCCTAATAGTAAGATTAGTTAAACACAAAGATTTCTCTTTAGAAGACTATAAAGATAGGCCTAGACCTTTTTAGAAAGATAGAGGGTCCTCATTCTAAAAAAAATAATGGGGGTATTTTGGGTAAAACATTAATTATTCCTCAAAGAGCTGCTGAAGTTGTCATGGAAGTGCAATGACTTAAACAATTAGGCACCTTCTTCATGAATCTTCAAGACATGTTTATTAACTTCAATATCAAAGGAAAGACTTATCAACTCAATGGTCTTTGAATCCTTCAAATCAGGTTATTAACTCTCATCCAATGGAGAAACTCCTATAAAATGGGTCTTGTGGTGTGGGTAGTGTGGTAGCATGGTTTTCTCAAGATAGTGAACCTAATCTAGAGCTAATTCCTTATTTTTCACCAAAGATGCATTAATGCTCACTATGGAAAATTATATTTACCAATGAAATTTAAGATGGTTAAACTAGAATAAAATTTAAGTATTTGATTTTTTTTAATTTTATTGTCAATGTAGATTGCACTCTATTCCTCCTCAAGTTTTCTTCCTTGCCTATCTAACATCTATTTATACCAATTTTCTATAAGCTTATATAATTCTCAAATTTAAAACACCACTCCATTATATGCTCCTCAACTATACATATATACATAAATGACATACAAATACATAAACAAGATATCTAGAATTTATATTAATGAATACAAAAAAAGTGGACAATCAAACCCATATTTCATGTTACTCAATATTCCTGGAATAGCTTGGAGTAGTATCTAGAGCTCGGGAAGTGAACTATAGAATCAAAAGTTGATAGTATTTTTTCCCTTTGTATGAGCTTTTTTATTGTTAAATGAATTGTGTAGGGTGTACTATGTTGTTTATTAGCCACATAACCTAAAATAACCTAGTCAAAATAGGAATGCTATGATTTTGGTCAAGCTAGAAACATAGAATGACACTTAAATTCAAGTATCAAAGTCAAGTAATTCCAAGTTTATTATAATAGATTCCAACTCTTTCTTTAGAGTTTGTAATGTATATGTTCCATTATATCAAAGTACATAACAAACTACCCTTAGATACTATATCCTAGTAGCCAAGAAATTACAATATAACAGTGGATGACAAGTGCTTAAACTACTAGGTTTTTTCTCATTGCATAATATAATAATTACTTCACAATAATTATTCAATGAGATTTTATAGAGTTAATCAATATGCTCTATACCAAGTGTAGCTAATACAAGGTTATCTATAGTGCATTCCTCAAAGGATCATTTGCAACTCAGAACCATTATGATCATATTATTATTTAAAATGTATTATCAATATATAGATAACACCACAATTAATTCAATGATATTCACTATGCATAAAACAAATCATTCTACTCACTATAGGCTAATTGCCCTAAAGTGGAATCATTCACTAGTGCAACTTAACCAAAATAAAAGGTCGTAATTTGAGATTATAAAGTATTTGTAATGTCTTCATTGAAATATAAATGATTTTTATTCTTTATTAAGGGAGTCTTTAAAATATAACATCTATAGCTTAAAGACTAGCATAGAATGAGGCTTACATTTCAAGTACGGGATACATACTAAAATATATATGTTTATATTGTTTTAAAAACTAGTTATAGAATTTGGAGCTTAATATAGTTTTCCTTTTAAATAAAAAAGAAACTAACTCCTATAAAAATTTATAGAGAAATAAAATAATTCCTTTGACTAGTTGGGGTAATATGAAAATGCCATTGGGATTTTCTAGACTATTTGTATTTTCTAGATTAATATCACTCCTTATGCATTCTTGTGAGAGAGATGAATTGGGTGTGTTTTTTTGGAAATGCTTATATTGTAATATTTTTTGGAAATGGTTTTAGAGAAAATCAAAAAAATTATTCTTCACCCCACTTCCTTAGCATGGTCATCTTATAAGAGGTACTTTGAGGATGAGAAATAGTTTCAAATAAATATGACTTCTAAAAGGATTTCTACAATAAATTTTTTATGGATAAAAAGATGAAAGATAACTTTTCATTACTTATTTAGTACATAAATTTCTTATTTTTAGAAGATGTAGGCTCCTTTATTATTTTGGGAAAAGGCACAAAGGTTAGCCTTTTTATCCTTTGAAGGATGATATTTTACATTTAACTTTATTCATGCCTAATTTAAAACATGTTCCATGGTGTTATATAGAATATATTAGGTCAAATGAGCATTGCATGTCATATGGATTGCTTAGGGTTTTGAACATTATGTTATTGAACCATATATGTCTATTAAGGATGTTTTCTCTTATTTTGAAGAAAATTTTGAGACTGCTCTATATATCTACATAACAAACAATTTATTTATTGTCGATGTTGTGAGAGTCTTCTAAGTCATTAACTAGATGCAATATTATGTCTTTAAAAATGTAATGGGTAAGTATGTTAATGGATATTTTTTACTCAATGGAGAGATAAGTTCCCTTGATTGGACAAATCAAAGATGCTCAAGCTGGTTCGGTAGCCTTTCTAGATAAAAGAATTTTAATGATAATTTTAGTTGTAGATATTCTTGTTTCTTATGAAATGTTGTTAAGTAGAAACTTCTACAAAGATCTGGGTGGACAAGTCAAGATGGATTGGTCATGTGCTCATATTCCAATCAAAGAAGTAAATCAAAAACTCAAGCCTATAAATAAGTCCAAGTATATGGTTTCCAATTCTGATGATCCAAGATCATATTTTTTTTTGAAGAATTAGATCATGGAGTCTATTATCTTGAATTGGGAAAAGAAATACAAGAACCAAAGACACAAGAAGAAGAAGAAGAGAAAATATAGACTCTAAAATTTGATGGAAAATATTATTTTCTTGTTTTAGGTATTGGGGTTGTATTGATAGATTCAAATGGTAAGGTATATCCTTACTCTTACAAGATTATGTTTAAAAATACTAACAACATAGCATAGTATGAAGCACTATTGTTAGGACTCAAACAAGCAAAGGAAAAAAGAGTCAAATTTATTAAATCACAAGGAAATGTTGAGTTAATAGTGAGATAAATTTGGGGACAATGCCAAGTGAATAAATATAAGTTGAGGCACTACCATGATCGAGTTCTGAGTGTAACACTTGATTTTTTAACTTTTTCAATCAATTATGTTCCTCATGATCATAACTCTAAAGTTGATTCTCCTGTAGTTATCATATCTCTACTTAGACTAGATCAAATACCCACACTTTTTTGAGAAGGTGATTATATAGTAGAAATGGTTTTCCATCCAAAAGTTCCAAACAATGTAAATTAGTGGTAAGTCTTCAATGATGATAAATAAATAGTTTCTTTACTTGAGTAGCAAGATAATTTTGAAGAATTATATTTTGAAGGAAGTAGTTCATTTCCATCCCAGACAACAAAAGGTAATACTTATCTTGAACATGATGATAATGAATAAATAATTCAATTGAAGGTAAATAAAATTCTTAAAAAGTTAGTTTATTTAGAAGAAATATTTGATAAGCATGATCAGTTTCTAAAGAAAAAGAAAGAGTATGGCGATAATTCTTCTTCAGAATTAGAATAGGTTAACTTGGGTATTAAAGAAGAGCCCAAGATGGTAAACATTGGAAAATGTTGTTCCTAAGAGGAAAAATAATCATTCATCAAGCTTCTCAGGAAACACATGGATGAATTTTCCTAGTCCTACAAAGACTTGAAGAGCTTTCAACTGAAAGAGGTACAACACTACATTCCACTTCAGCTAGAAGTTAAATATTTTAGAAAAATAATTTCCATCATAATCCAATAATCTTAGGTACTATTTTTTTTAAATTCAAAAACTACTAGATTCTAAAATCATTTATCCCATTCATCATTTAGAACTGTTAGCTAACATTATCTCAGTAAGAAATAAAAATGAAGAAATACATCTATGTGCTGATTTCTATAATTTAAATCGAGCTTCTTAGAAAGATAAATATCCATTTCCAATTATGTATCATACCTTGTAAGTAGTCACAAGCTCAAAGATGTTCTGCATGTTAGACAAATTTTCAAGATATAACTAGATAAAAGTAGCTGAAGAAGATCAATACAAGATAGATTTCACAACATCGTGGGTGACATTTGCCTATCAAAATATGCCCTTTGGGTTGGTTAATGTTGGAGTGACTTTTCAATGAGAAATGGACCTAAAATTTTCACATCTAAAATACAAGATAATTTTTGTATATCTTGATGACTTGATAGTCTTCTCCAAAAAGAGAGGTAATTACTTGGCTGATTTAGAAAAGATTCTCATTCAGTGTAGGAGAAATGGGATTTCTTTGAATCCCAAGAAATAAATATTTGTCACGACTAAATGGAAATTTCTCGATCACATTTTATCAAAGGAATGAACAAAGATTGATTTAGAAAGGGTAATAACCATTCAAATATTACCTATGCTTATGTCTAAGAAAGGAGTACATTCATTCTTTGGTAAGGTCAACTTCCTTAGAAGATGTATTCCTAACTTTGTTGAGTTGACTCATCATATTTCTGATATGATGAAAAAAAAATAAGAATTCAAGTGGAATGTTGAAGGTAAGTTGACATTTGAAAGGATTAAATCAGCCATAGTTAAATCCCCAGTGTTGGTTTCTCTAGATTTTAGTTAAGAATTTATTATTTATTGCTACTCTTTTAAACATACCATGTCATCCATACTTCTATAGAAGAATAATGAAGGTATTGAATCTCCCATAGCTTTCATGATCTAGCCATTGAAAATCTCTGAATTAAAGTATTCACATATAGAAAAACATGCCTTCACTATAGTTGAAACATGCAAAGCTTTCAAGTACTATATATTATCTTCACATACTATGATAAATGTACCTAACACTATAGTCAAATAAATTATAACATAGTAAGAGCTAGGATTACTGAGAGGCACCTAGGTAGCTAAGGTGAAAGAGTTTGATCTTGATATCAAACTAATGAAGCTAGTAAGAGGAAGAGACTTGTGCCAATTGATGATAGAGAGAAAACCTGACAAAATAGATATGATGTCACCTTCATTCCAAGCTAAATTAGATCAATATTTTCCCATGGTGTTTTTCATTGATCTTGTTTATGAATGGTATAGTAATATTGCTTACTTATTGACTTAAATAGAATGTCCATCTAATCTTATACACAAGGAAAAGTGTACCATCAAGTTATAGTCAAAGGATTATGTCCTTTGGGATAATGGTTTATATAAAAGAGAGATTGATGGTGTCTTCTTTCATTGTGTGGACAAAGATTAGTAAAGAAGACTACTAGATAAATTACATGATCAAACATGTGGAGGCAACTTTTTAGCATGAGTTATAACCCATAGAATCTTACGAGTAAGGTACTATTGGCCTACTCTTTTCCAAGATACTTCAAATTGGGTTGCTAAGTGTCAAACATGTCAATACTTTATGGGATGTGTAAAGTTGCCAACATTAACTTTAAAACTAATCATAATCAATGAATCATTCCAATAGTGGGGTATGGATTTTATTAGCATGTTGAATCCTTCTTCAAGTGTTGGACATTGTTATGTCTTGACTATGACTAATTACTTTAGCAAATGGGTAGAAGCCATTCATGTCAAGCAAGTCAATTTGAAAGTTGTATGTGATTTTATCAAGAATAATATCATAGTAAGGATTGGTTTCCCACACAAGATAGTAATAGATAATACAAGTAACTTTTCCTTAGCATAACTAACTAATTTTTATTACTCATATGGAATAGATCTAGTTCATGCTTCAAATCACTATCCTTAGGGGAATCATCAAGATGAATCAAGTAACAATAACTTGATGACTATCATTCATAAATTTTTAGACAATAATTAATGTACCTCACATAAGAAGTTGTTTGATGCATTATGGGTTGACAAAATCACTCTAAAGAAAGCAATTGGTATGTCACATTTTTAGTTGCTATATGGAAATGATGTTGAGATACCAATCACCATAGAGTTTCCTGCTTTGTAATTATCTAAAGCTATTGAAGATGCAACTTAACAGGATCCACTTGATAAGAGGATTATGTTTCTCACTAACCTGTAAGAGGTTCATACTCAATTTTTTGATCAACTAACTGATCACTAGATGAAAGTAAAGAAGATATTTGATAAGAAGGCTCAATAAAGATAGTTTCAAGTTAGTGACATAGTCCTTTTATGGGATAAGTAGAATAAAGAAAAAGGGAATCATGGCAAGTTTGACTCATTATGGAAAGGGCCTTGCACTATAGAGAAGATTGTTGGAAGAGATAACTTCATCATAGCTTATCAAGATGGAATTGAATTATCACTAATTTTCAATGGGTATCACTTGAAGCTTTATAGGAATTGAGTAACAAGGTAACACCTATATGTATATAGCTAAGATCTCAATTTTTCTTTTATTAATTTTTTTTTTGTTATTTTTTATGATTGAGTTTTACATGATGTTGTACCCAATAGACAAAACTCAAGACCATAGATACTGAGATCTCATCTTTGTTTCATTCTTCCTAATAAAAACAAATATGTCCTCAGTTAGAGCCAGTTGGTGTCACCCAAAAATTTACACAAAAATTTGAGATACCCCTATTAAAAAAATTATTTTTATCTTTGTGAGTCATGTGTCCTTGATAAACTTAGTCCCTTGAATAATACTTAGTCTTTATTTGTTTTCATTATGATTGCTTTCCTTCCCAATTGCTTCAAATTGCTCCAAAAAGTCAGAAAATGTTTGCTTAGGTCATTCTCATAAAAACCCTTTTTGTCTATCATTCTAAGAAGATTAAAAAACTAAGTGTTTAGGCTTACTTCTAGGCCAATTTAGGTTCTCAAAGTACTTTTAATAATCAAATTATAAGTAAGAAATCATCTCAATCCCAAGCAACAACACCTAATTCAAATTAGAATTATGAAACAACTTTACTTCTCATCAAAAGTTAAGCAAAGTAATTTTGTAAACTCACAGAGCTCTAACTAAAGCAAAATAGGGTTTTGAGGTCACTTTAATTTCTCAAAGTCACAAGAAAAATTGATAAGGGTTAATATAAATATTGAAAATTCTACCTCATTTCTTACCTAGTTTTCAAGTTGTCTAACCTAGTTGTTGCTCCTACGGATCCTGATTAACATCGTTTGAGCCTTTGGAGCATTTTTGGAGTGATTTACTCAAGACCAATTTGCATTAGAGGTATTTTTTTCTCATTTATTTTCATGTTCTATTTCTGGTGGAAAATCATGTTTATCCTTGATAATGATTTTTCATGCACCATTTTGAAGTTTCTCTATGTTTTCTTGTTTTGTTTGTGTTTGTATGTCATTCTTTCATGTATAGTGTTGTTTAAAATATTGTAAAAACTCTCATTAATACTTAACATGTAAAAATATTAGCTAAAATATTAAAAATAATGAATCCTTTTACAAAAAACCCTAATAGTTGACCTAGCTTTGCTTACCTAGGTTTTCCATTACTAACTACTTACTCAAAGTCCCAAAACCAAGTGACTACCCTCAAGAAACCTAAAGTTTTCAATAACCTTGCCCTCCCAAAATTTCAACTACTTACCTAGAGTTATGACTACTCCTTACTTTTACTTCATCAAATTTTCCAACCCTAGTAACTTGCCCAAGCAAACTCAAAGTCATAAACCCAAGAAAACTTGATAAACTACCCAAAGGGAACTAGAGCTTTGAATGCTTATTACTTACTTAGATTTATCATCGCTAAAGATTGAAATAGTACCCAGACCTTCCTAGGATTATGATACCCTACTACAACCAATAAGTTACCCAAGTTTTTCAAATCCTTATACTACTTGAAGTTATTAATACTTGAAGGTTACTTAGGACTGTCACTTAAGACAACAAATTGATCTAGTTATTCAAAATTTTATAAACCATCAGGAGCAATCATTTAGTGTTCAAGAGAACTTAACAAGTATTCCTAGTGTTATCCAAAACAAATGTTAGGATTAGAGGAATAAATAACTAAAATAGAAGTATAAGAAACTCTTATTGAAGAAGTCCCTAAACTTGCACTTGAAGAAATACCTAGGCCAAGTAGGGAAGGTAGGACAAAAGAAAATAAAGTTATGAAATCACAGGAACCAAAAATGAAGTATGAGTACAAGGGGTACCCCATTAAGTCCAATATTGTATCAAAAGTGTTAGAAATTAGTGACATAGATATGGGGCATGTATCCATAACTAAGTTATTGGGAGATCCAAAACTATCACCAAGACTCCACTCATGCAAGAAATGACTAAAAATGGAATCTTGTGAGTTATATCTTTCCCAAGTTTTGCATAATTACCTAAGTTTATCATGGAATATGTCAAGTAATACGACTCTCTCACTATAATAGTAAAAGACACTTCAGGTAATGTGGTAGTCAAGCTTGATTTTTAACACTTTGACTAATATTTAAAGATCCCAAGAAGGCCTAAAGTAATATATTTATCAATGGAGAAATCCAAGAATCACTGTCAAAGACAAACTTTAGAGTGTATCAAGGTAATGAACACTAACTATCTAAAGAAAGTAAATCAACCCTTGGCTTCCTAAAATAGAGAGTAAGGTCTAACTTCATTCAATAATTTGATGATATCACCCAGTTGTTATGTAAAATCAATGGAGAGAAGAATCCTAAATGATTCTCCACCTAGATGTATGCATACATTAGGGTCACTGATGTCAATAGGATTTCTTCAATGATTGAGTGGTCAAGGATGATAAGTGACAACATTGACCACTAGTTGAATAATGTTTTGAAAACTCTAGATTTCAAGATGACTTCATACTTAGTGTATGTTGTAGCATCTAGTGGAGCCTTTTCCAAATTGACTACAAAAGGCATGTTATCATCAGAACCTATCTATGAATATTACCCCCAATTGGTTATTTTATAATACTTCAAGCATTATAAGAGGGTATATGATGAATTCTTTTATAAAATCATTTATAAGTTAAATGTTGTTCTAAAGCCCAAGAGAGTGTCTGATGCATCTTGAGAATTAGTTTACCATTTTAGATGCATATTCATTTAATTCCTCAATTTCACATGCATTAGAGTTGGTAGTTTCTTAGGCACACCAATCAAATTACTAAGGTATCCTAGTGACAAATAGATTCTCATAGAGTTGTGTAGGTAGCTAGTATAATTACATGACCTACAGTTAAATGTTCACCATTCCTTAGTTAGTTTTCCCATTATTATTGGTAACCATCATTATGCAAGCATATAAAAAGCAAATAATTTTTAAAAATAGATGTATGACAACTACAATCAAACCTACTTTGAAACTAGAGAAAATTTTGATTGTAGAGGCATAGCTCAAAATATAGCTTCTCTTGAGTATATGCATATTCTTGCACTTAAAGACTTCTAGATTGATTGTAGGGATGAATTTGAAGTAAGAACAAGAGATAATAGTAGATTGAAGATTGAGCAAATTCATTATTTTGAATTAACAATAATTCTTAAGGATATGGATTATGATGTAATAGTAACTAGTGATGCTTACCATGCAGTAGGAGATAACACTCCATTTATAGAGACTATTTTTAGTAAGGATCAAGTTAAAACTATTGCTAAGAGAAATTTTATGGTCATTGCCATTACTTTTACATGGCTTCTCAATAAGGGATATTGAATTAAGGAGTTAATGATTGAAACTACTTGAGTAAGTCAAAAGAGAAAAATATTGTAAGGGGAAAGCAGTCAAGTGCTTAAGAAGAAACTAAAGTTGAAAAAGAATGTTGATGACACATACTCTATGGTGAAGGAAAAGGATCTAGTCTAATTAGTTACTCCTGTATCACCTCTGGTCTCTTCCATAAACATTCCCACTTCTACCATCTCTTCTTCTACCATTCCCATTCCTACCGTCTTCATTACCATTAAAGGAAAAGTAACCTATTCAACCAGTAGTGAAAGAGGTAAATCCTTCTACACTCATGCCACCCCCAAAATCTCTAATTTTCAAGTCTCCTAAGAAGCCTACTCAAAGATTAATGTTCCTCCTCTTCAACCTTCATCCATTCCACCTACTACTCATCCTCTACCTCCTTTTGAGGATCACCCCACCATTCCTTCCATTCAAACACAAAAAATCTAGAACATGTAACTACTAAAGAAGTGACCCCATCTCAGGAGGTATCATAGGAAAAGCAAAAGGAAATAGTTAAATTAAAGAAAGAGGTAGAGGTAGAGGTAGAGGCAACAAAGGAGAATGAAAATGAAAAAGAGAAAGAAGAAGCTAAAAAAGAGGTAGAAAAAGAAAAAAATGAGCAAATTATTTCTAATGTTGTTTAAAATACTCCAGATGTATAAGAAATTTCTTCTTAAGAGATAGTGGTAAGAAACAATCAGCAATAAATGGTATTACATTTAGCCACTTCAACAAGCACAAACTTCTCATCATAGTTAGCATTGAAAATAATTATTGAGACAAGAGAAGTAATAAATTTGGAGGATATTGACTTAAAATTGATAAAGAGTCTTGATCACAAAGGAAAGAATCCCAAGAGTGCTAAAGTGACTTCTAAGATGATAATTGAGCCTTCTATCCAAAAATTTGTAGATATATCAATTCCTCCACAGGATAAGGACAAAGGTGAAGTCACTAAATAAGACCTCATAGTTACAAAGATGTCCCTTGGAGAAGTTACTATAGAGGGATTGAAATAAGACATATAGACTCTAATCAATACTATATTCTAGGAGCTTGATGAAGAGAAAGATAACAAAGCTATGTTGAAGGAACAAATTGCTAAGTTGTGTGAAATAATTGCTAAGGTGGAAAGAATTGATCCATAATAATCATTACTTTTAGGAGGTTATTTTGATCAACAAATAATAACAGAGGTAGAGGAGACTAGGGAAAAGGCCAAATCCATTGATGAATGGATAGAGAAGATGTTACAAACTGCATAGAAGTGGTTTCCTGAAGTGTCAAGAATTCAATCTAATATTGTGAATAAATTGACACAGATAAAGGTAGTGATGAAGGAAATAAAAAATGAGAATGTAATCTTTGAATTACAATAAGAAATCCTTTAGAAAATAAATTCTTTAACTGAGAAGGTTTTGATTGAAGAATAGATTGTTTTAGAAGGATCAATAAAGAAGGCAAAATAAGAGGAACATCTTATATATTTTTGTATGCACATTCTTGGGACAATGCTTGAAGAAATGAAAACTTTAGAATAAGATGATCATAATGTAAAAGTGGATCTAGAGGATTTCATCTTATATCTTATAAATGTTTGGTCTGAGAAAACTCCAAGAACACCTAAACAATTGCATCTTTAGTTTAAGTAGTTATTTGAAAATTCTACAACTCCTTTCACAACAAAATCTATAAAGGATTTAATCAAAATTCAACAAAAAGTCAAGAGGCTAGAACCTAGAATTGAGAAAGTGAAAGCTTATTGTAAAAAGTTGGAAAGGGAACTACTGAGATATGAGATAGAAAGACAATCAATTGCTAAATTAGATAACTCAGCAATCCAATTCTTGATGTCCCAACATATCAAGTATAGAGAAAAGTGTAGATCAGAAGTTCATGAGTTATAATGATTTATATTACTTCTCTTCTTGAAAAATTCTTCTATTTTATTCTATTTGACCTCATAATGTATTAAAATTAATTTTGTTTTGAGTGATTACTTTTCAAGTAATATCATTTAGTGAAGTTACTTGTAAAAGTAAGTTACTTTATAAAAATGTAAGACACATGTAACTTGGTTAGATGCCATTACTTGAAGTCATTTTGTAAAAACAAATTACTTGGGCAAGCTTTATATTGCATGCAAAGATATTTTTTTATCTAAATAGGGAAACCAATAAGTGTTACATGTCATCAACCATTACATGCCACATAGGATAAATTCTAGGAGGATGCCTCTCAATGTTTTTCAATCTTTAGTGCAACACATGGGAATTTAATAAGTTATCTCCTAATTGATCTTGACATGTAAATTAGTATAAATAATAGTGAAGGCCTGCATGCCAAAATATGGTATTTTTTGGAAAGTAATTGTAACTAAAGCAAGAAAGTTTAAATAATCTAAAACTTTGTGTTTAAATTTTTTATTTTTTATGTTCTATGAAATTGGTTCAAAGTGAATAATAAGGAGGTTGATTTTTGTGGAAATTTGTGTCTAAAGAGATCTTTTGGTGCATTTATGAAGATAAAAATAGTAAACTTTGTGTTATCTTTCAACCTGAATATGAATTCTAGTCTTTCTTAATCATTAGCTATAAATATTATCATATCTTGAATGTTTATTTACTTTTATGGATTCAATAAGCTCTATAAAACTACTTATTATGAAGTAAAACTTCTTTCTTCTCATATATTCTAGTCTTTTATTCTCTATTTCCTGAAACTTCTTTACACATTCTCTGAAATAGCTACTTACTTGCTAAAAAATCACTCTGTTATGGTTCATGAACTCTGTAATTAAAGTAATACCACAAAATATGATGACTTGTGCATATCCTATGAATAGTTTTTATAACCTATGAATAACTGAAAGTTGTGAATAATTAGAAATAGATAGACATAAGCATATGGAAGTTTAACCATTAAATGAAGGGGATTTAATCCCATGACTACCTAGGTACTTTGCTAGCCTATAAAATATATATCTAATAGTTTCTGGTGACTTCATTAGGGAACTACAAACTTAACCCTCATAATTAAAATTAGATTATCCACACAAGTTGAGATAGACATAGATTAATGTTTAGTTCTCCAAAAATCCCAAATTTTCCAAAATAATGTTTAAAACATTACATGTAAGTAATGGCATGCTTGTCTATTTTAAATTCTTCCTTTGTGAAGTTAACTTGACTTATTAAAAATAGACACGTCACTTTTATTGAGTTGTTGCATGCCCAAATGAAACATTTTATGTTATGCCTTATTTTTCTTGAATTGTTGCATGTTAAGTAACTACCTCTCAAGACTTTTCATATAAACTATAAATTAATAGAGGAAATCCTTAGAAAAATATTAGCATTTCAATCTAGCAAATTGACCTTTTATTAGAGAAAAAAGATCTCAAGGCCAAACTGATGACTTCTTTGAGCTATAAGAACAATTTAATTTTATCTTTCCTATCTAAGATAGAACAAAAAGAGCTAATTTATCACCTATTAGATGAACACAAACTCCTATGAATCAACTAAAACACAATTCCTCAAGAATAATTCAACCCACCAATCCTCAATTCCTTATTCTTAGAAGAATGGTGCTACCACTTCTTATCTCTTGGAGGGAAATGATTGGTCCTCTGAATTTGACTCCTCCTCTCCATGACTTGCCAAAGGGGTCAAGAAAGAATTTTTCAAATTTTATAGGTGATGAAAAATAAATTCCATATGATCACTTGGATTATTTTATATATCCTATAGATTAATTGACATTGAGCATGAATATGTCTCAATTAGACTCTTTAATGAGACCTTACATGACTTAGGTATATAATGATTTTACCATTTGTCTCCTAGCACTATAGTTATGTGGGCCACTATGTATGAGAAATTTGAGAATATATTTAAAGCTACTGAAGACTCTCACATATTTCTCATCCAACTAACTCATCTCAAAAAAGAACCACATGAACACATGAAATATTTCATTGCCAAGTTTAATAGATCACTATATAAAATCCTTCAAGCTACTCTACCCATTGGAGATAATCAAAAGTGCTTATTCATCAATTCTTAGTTACCAGAGATTAGCTATTAGCTATGTAGAACATGTCTTACTAATTTAGAAGCAACTAAAAATCTTGCTATAGAGGTTGAGGATGACCTTATCATGGATGAAAATATCAAGAAGATAACTTCTAAAGTAGATATTTCTACTTTGACTAAAGTGCAAACCATAATGGATCCTCTAATACAGAAACTTGTTAATAACTTGCTTCAAATTAAAAGGCAAATTGCTCAAGGTACTCATGCTGCTCTTGCTAGGAATCCACCTACTTTTAATTTTAATAATCAGAACTAGAATCATATTATTAGACCTCCATAAAGACTATCAATTGAAGATGATTTAAAGAACCATATTGAAATGAATGAAGAAGACCATATGGCTATTGACCTTGATCAAAGTTTTGCTAATGAAGATGACTTTGTAAATCATATTAATGACTCCAACATAAGCTACCTTGAATATCAGTTAGAAAGTGATTATGAAGATGCACTTGAAGAAGATCATAGTCACTCTTTTGTAGTGTTTGCAAGGTCATAGACTTAAAAATTTGGTGAAAACCCTTACAAATAATAAGGGAAAGAGAAATAAGACGTCAGATCAGATGTAAGCATTCTTAAAAGAGGTAGTCCTCTACCTTGTTCTCTTACTCCAAAAGATAAGTATGTAACTTCTTCTTTTCAAACTCACAAGATAGTTAATCATACTTCTGAAACCAATCCTACTTTATTTGTATCCATCATCTCTTTTGACATTATTTACCATATCAAGAAAACCAAGATTAAAATGTTAAAAACTAAATACTTGAGGTCTTATCCAGATTAAATGAATAGATTAATCAAGTATGTACAAATTAAAGGATCAAATAATATAACCAAGACTTCTAAAGGTATTTTTTCCTACTCCCAAATAAGCTCCTTCCCAAAACAATTTTTTAACTACTTCTCCCACATTTGCTTCAACATCTAAAAGAATATAGCCATTATATGTGTCTCTCTTGATCAATGGGTTCAAGTTGAGCAACTGTATTTTGGATTATGGAGCCTTTGATAATCTTATGCCAGCTAAAGTAGTTGATGCCTTTGTCCTTAATTTGTAAGTTAATAGGGAGATGTTACTTAATGGAGAGACAAGTTCCCTTTATTAGACAAATCAAAGATGCTCAAGTTATTTTGGTAGTCTTTCCAGATAATGTTAGAATATTATGTGTATAAGCTTGCCTAGGTAGTATATTTTTACCTATGGTAAATTATTTATTACCTAAGGTATATTTTAGTTACCTAGGCAATTTATTATTTTTACTATTGATATCTTTTCAACAATATGTGTTTGCATATAATAATTGAAAATTGGCTATATTCAATTTTCTCTATTTTGTATACTTATGACAGATAATTTGTTTTCATTTAACAAACTATTTAAATTATATATTCTAGAAATATAATAGATTGCATATAAATAATATATTAGAGTAGCTATTATTTTGGATGTGTTGAATAAAATTATTTATTTTATTCTCTAGAATTATGTTACAAGTTCTTGATGTAGGTTCTCTCTCTTAGAATGATCATTTCAGTATAGATTATCTCCTACTTATTTTAACATGGTATCAAAGCTTTGTATGACTCCCAAATGATATAAAATCATATGAATATCCTATAAGAAAAAAATAGACAATAAATATAAATTTTATAAGGAAAAAGAGTTGTACATCTAGATTATCTCCTACTTATTTTCATAGATAAAAGACTTAAAATGACAATTTTGGTTGCAAATATTCTTATTTCTTATGGAATGTTATTAATTTTAAAATTATACAAAGATCTAGGTGGAGAAGTCAAGATGGATTGGTCATGTGCTCACATTCCAATCAAAGGAGTAAATAAAAACTTGAGAGTGAAAATAAGTCCAAGTATATGGTTTCCAAGTCTGATGATCCAAGATCATAAATTATTTTTGAAGAATCAGAGCATGGAGTCTATTATCTTGAATTGGGAAAGAAAATACAAGAACTAGAGACACAAGAAGAAGAAGAAGAAGAAGAGAAATTATGGACTCTGAAATTTGATGATAGCTATTAATTTCTTGGTTCAAGTGAAGGGATTGTATTAATATCTCTAGATGGTAAGGTATATCCTTACTATTACAATATTATGTTTGAAAATATTAAAAATATATTAGAGTATGAAGCACTATTCTTAGGACTAGAATAAGTAAAATAAAAATGAGTAAAACTTCTTAAAGTACAAGGAGATACTGAGTAAATCATGAGACAAATTTAGAGACAATACCAAGTGAAGAAAGATAAGTTGAGGCACTGTCTAATCGAGTTCGAGGTGCAACACTTGATTTTGCAACTTTATCAATCAATTTCATTCCTCATGATTAGAACTCTAGAGCTAATTCTCTTATAGTTACCATAGCTCTACTCATGCCAGATCAATCGCCCATAATTTTTTGAGAAAGTGACTATAGAGTAGAAATAGTTTTCCATCCAAAAGTTCCATATAATGTCAATTAGTGGTAATTATTCAATGATCACAAATAGATAGTTATTTTCCTTTAGTATTAAGACAATTTTGAAGAACTATATTTTGAAGGACATAATTCACGTCCATGCCAGACAATAAAGGGTAATACTTATCTTGAACATGATGATAATGAAGAATTAATTCAATTGATGGGAAATAAAATTCCTAAAGTGTTAGTTTATTTAGAATAAATATTTGATAAGCATGATCAGTTTTTGAATAAAAAGAAAGAGTATGGAAATAATAATTCTTTAGAATAAAACATGTTAACTTGGGTACTGAAGAAGATCCTGAGGTGGTCAACATTGGAAAATGTTATTCCTAAGAGGAAATAGAAGCATTCATTAAGCTTATCAAGAAATACATGGATGTGTTTTCCTAGTCCTACAAAGACTTGAAGACCTTTCAGTCAAAAGAGGTACAACACTACATTCCACTTTAGCTAGAAGTGAAGCCTTTTAGGCAAAATCTTTGTCATCATAATATGATAATATTAGGGATTATCTTTTCTGAAATTTAGAAGCTATTGGATGATAAAGTCATTTATCTCATTCATCATTCCAAATGGTTAGCTAACATTGTCCCAATAAGAAATAAAAATAGAAAAATATGTTTGTGTATTGATTTCTGTAATTTAAATCAAGCTTCTTTGAAAGATAACTATCTATTTCCAATTATGGATCACACCTTGAAAGTAGTCACAGGCTCAGAGATATTGTCCATGTTAGATGTATTTTTAAGATATAATCATATAAAAGTAGTTGAAGAAGATCAATACAAGGTAGATTTCACAACACCATGAGGGACATTTACCTATCAAAAGATGCCCTTTGGGTTGGTTAATGCTGGAGTGACTTTTCAATGAGTAATGGACTTGGTATTTTCACATATAAAATACAAGAGCATTGTTTTATATCTTGATGACTTGATAATCTTTTCTAAAAAGAGAGGTAATCACTTGGATAATTTATAAAAGGTTCTCATTTAGTGCAGGAGACATGGAATTTATTTAAATTCTAAGAAATCAATATTTGTCATGATTGAAGGGAAATTTCTTGGTCACATTATCTCAAAGTAAGGAACAAAGATTGATCCAAAAAGGTTGAAAACCATTCAAATCTTACATATGCCTATGTCCAAAAAAAGAGTACATTCATTATTTGGTAAGGTCAACTTCCTTAGAAGATTCATTCCTAACTTTGTTGAGTTGACTCTCCATAATTATGATATGATGAAAAATAAATAAGACTTCAAGTGGAATGTTGAAGTTAAGTTGACTTTTAAAAGGATTAAATCAGCCATAGTTGAAGCCTCAGTGTTGGTTTCTCCATATTTCAGTAAAGAATTCATTCTTTATTGAAACATACCATGTCATCCATACTTTTACAAAAGAATGATGGATGTATTGAAGCCCTCATAACTTTCATGAGCCAGTCACTGAAAAGATCTAAACTAAAGTATTCAAATATGGAAAAGCATGCCTTCGCTATAGTTAAAGAATGCAAAGCTTTTAGGTACTATATATTATCTTCACACATTATAGTATATATACCTGACATTGTATTCAAATCAATTCTAACATAGTAAGATCTAGGATTACTAAGAGGCACCAAGGTAGCTAAGGTGTAAGAGTTTGATCTTGATATCAAACCAATGAAACAAGTAATAGGAAGAGGTTTGTGCTAATTGATGATAGAGAAAACCTGATAACACAAATATGATGGCACCTTCATTCTAATCTAAATCAGATGAAGATTTGACCATGGTGTTTTTTATTGATCTTGTTAATGAATGGCACAATAATATTGCTTACTTCCTAACTTACAAAGAATATCTAGCTAATCTTACACATAATGAAAAGCGTACCTCAAGCTAAATTTAAAAGATTGTGTTCTTTGGGATAATGGTTTAAATAAAAGAGGAATTGATGGTGTCTTCCTTCATTATAAGGACAAAGAGTAGCAAAGGAGACTCTAGAATAGTTCCATGATAAAGCACATGGAGGCCACTTTTTAGCATGAGTTATAGCCCATAAAATCTTATGAGCAAGGTACTATTGGCTTACCTTTTTCTAGGATACTTCATATTGGGTTATTAAGTATCAAGAATGTCAACACTTTGTGAGTTGTGTAAAGTTGTCAACATTTCCTTTAAAACTAGTCATAATCAATGAACCATTCCATAAGTGGGGCATGGATTTTATTAACATGTTGAATCCTTCTTTAAGTGTTGGACATTGTTATGTCTTGACTGTGACTGATTACTTCAATAAGTGGGTAGAAGCCATTCCTATCAAGCATGCCACTTCAAAAGTTGTATGCAATTTTAATAAGGATAATATCATGGTATGGATTGGTTTACCACACAAGATAGTAACAGATAATACAACTAACTTTTGTTTAGTAGAACTAACTAATTTCTATTACTCATACAAAATAGATCTAGTTCATGCTTCAAATCACTATTCTTAGGGGAATGGTCAAGTTGAATCAAGTAATAAAAACTTGATGACTATCATTCATAAGTTGGTAGAAAATAATCTATGTACCTAGTACAAGAAGCTATTTAATGCACTATGGCTTGATAGAATCACTGCAAAAAAAGCCATTGGTATGTCATCTTTTTAGCTGCTACATGGAATAGATGCTGAGAAACTGATCACCATAGAGTTTCCTAATTTTTAATTGTCTAAACATATTGAAGATGAAACTTATCAAGATCCACTTGATAAGAGAATTATGTTTCTCACTAAACTGCAAGAGGTTTGTACTCAAGTTGTTAACTGGCTAATTGATCACTAGATGAAAGTGAAGAATATCTTTGATAAGAATGCTTGAGAAAGATAGTTTGAATTTGGTGACTTGGTCCTTCTATGGGATAATCAGAATGAATAAAAAGGGAAGCATGGCATTGTATAAAGGGACTTCACTATAAATAATATTGTTGGAATAGATAGCTTCATCTTAGCTTATCAAGATGGAATTGAACTACCACTTATTTTCAATGGAAAACACTTAAAGCTTTACAGGAATTGAGTAGTAGGGTAAAACATGTATGTATATAAATAAGATCTCAGTTCTTATTTTGTTTTTATTTTATTGTTTGTTTATTTTATTATTTTTCATGATTAAGTTTTTACATGAATCTATACCCAATAGACAAGACTCAAAACCAGAGATACTAGGATCTCATCTTTGTTTCATTCTTTCTGATAAAAACAAAGATGTCCTTAGTCAAAGCTAGTTGGTGTCACCCAAAATTTTACACAAAATTTTAAGATACCCCTATTAAAATTTTTGCCTTTTGTCTTATGTGAGTCAAGTGTCCTTGTTAAACTTACTCTGCTAAATAATACTTAGTCTTTAGTTATTTTAATTATGATTGATTTCATTCCCAATTGCTTCAAATTACTCTAGAAGGTGAGAAAATGTTTGTCTAGGTCATTCTCATAAAAACACTTTTTGTCTATCATTCCAAGAAGATCAAAAAATTAATTTTTTTGGCTCACTTTTAGACCAACTCTAGTTTTCCAAGTAACTTTACTTATAAAATGAGAAGTAAGCAGTCATCATAAGCCTAAGAAATATCACCCATTTCAAACTAAAATTATGAAATAACTTTACTTCTCATCAAAAGTTAAGCAAAATAGTTCCTTAAACCCATAGAGCATTAACTAGATAAAATCGGGTTTCAAAACTACTTTACTTGCCCAAAGTCACAAGTAAAATCAATAAGGGTTCATAATTTTGAAGTACTCACAAGTCAAGACCAAATCAATATTATGAGGTTACATGACTTCAAAGGCCAAACTAATTAAAGTAGTTCATGAAACCTGACAAAAAGCTATGTGATTACATAGATTCCCTCAAACATGTCACCTATTTATCATAAATGTAAAGGTTAATATAAATATTGAAAATTCCACCTCATTTCCTACATGGCTTTCAAGTTTTCTATCCTAGTTGTTGCCCCTATGAATCCTGATCAACATTGTCCGAGCCTCTGGAGCATTTTTGGAGCAATTTCCTTAAGACCCATTAGTATTATAGGTATTTTTTCCCCATTTGTTTTCTTGTTCCATTCCTGGTTGAAAATCATGATTTTCCTTACCAGTGAGTTTCCATGCACCATTTTGAAGTTTCTCTATGTTTTCTTGTTTTACTTATGTTTATATGTCATTCTTTCATGCATAGTGTTGTTTAAAATCTTGTAAAAACTCTCATAAATAATTATCATGTAAAAATCTTAGCTAAAATCTTTAAAATAATGAATCCTTTTATAATAAAATCTAAAAATTGACCTAGCTTTACTTACTCAATTTTTCCATTAGTAACTACTTGCTCGACATCCCAAAACCAAGTGACTACCCTCAATAAACCCAAAGTTCTCAAGCGCCTTACCTTCCTAGACTTTCAAAAGCTACTTACTTACCTGGAGTTCTGAATACTCCTTACTTTTACTTCATCAAGTTCTCTAACCCAAGTAACTTGCCCAAGAAAACTTGATAAACTTCCCAAAGGTAACCAAAGCTTTGAATGCTTGTTACTTACTCAGAGTTATCATCACTGAAGACTTAAAATGTACCTAGACCTTCTTGGGATTATGATACCCTGGTACTTATAATAAGTTACTCAAGGTTTTCAAAGCCTTCTACTACTATAAGTTCTTAATGCTTGAAGGTTTCTTAGGATTGTTCCTTAAGATAATAAATTGATCTAGTTGTTCAACATTTTCTAAACCATCAAGAGCAATCACTAAGTGTTCAAGAGAAATTATCAAGTACTCCCAGTGTTATCCAAAACAAATGTCAAGATCAAAGGAAGAAGCAATTAAAGTAGAAGTACAAGAAACTCTTATTGAAGAAGTCCCTAAACTTGCACTTAAAGAAATACATGGGCCAAGTAGGAAGGTAGGATAAAAGCAAAAAAAGTTGTGAAATCAGAGGAACCAAAGATGAAGTATGAGTATAAGGGTTACCCCATTGAGTCTAGTATTGTATCAAAAGTGTCAAAAATTAGTGACATAGATATGGGGCATGTGTCCATAACTAAGTTATTTGTGAGATCCAAAGCTATCACCAAGACTCCACTCATGCAAGCAATGACCAATAGTGGAATCCTATGAGATGTATATTTTCCAAGCTTTACACAACTACCTAAGTTTGTTCTATAATGTGCTAAGTATTATGACTCTCTCACTAGAATAATGAAAGATACTTTAGGTAATGTGGTAGTCAGGATTGATGTTCAATACTTTGACTACTATTTAAATATCCCAACAAGGCCTAAAGTAATAGATTTATCAATGGAGAAATCTAATAATCTTTTGGAAAGACAAAATTTAGAGTGTATCAAGGTAATGAACACTAACTATCCAAATAAATTAAAACATCCCTTGAGGTTCCAAAAATATATAGTAAGGTTTGAATTCATTCAAGAAGTTGATGACATCACCTAGTTGTTATGTAGAATCAATGGAGAGAAGAATGTGAAATGCTTCTACACCTAGATGTATGCATATATTAAGGCCATTAATTTCAACAAGAGTTTTGTAATGATTGATTGGTCAAGGATTATAAATGACAACATTGACCAATAGCTAAATAATGTTTTTCAAACTTTTGATTTCAAGATGACTTCATACTTAGCGTATGCTACAACATCTAGTTAAGCCTTTTCTAGATTGACTATAAAAGGAACTTTGGTGTCAAAACCCATCTATGAATATTAACCCTAATTGGTTATTTCAAAATACTTCAAGTATTATAAGAGGGTAAATGATGGATTCTTTTATGAAATCAACTAAAATTTGAATGTTTTTCTAAAGCCCAAAAGAGTTTCTGATGTAGTTTGGGAAGTTTTTTCCCATTTTGGATGCATCTTCATTTAATTCCCCAATTTCACCTACATTAGAGTTAGTAGTTTCTCAAGCACAGCAATCAATTTTCCAAGGTATCCCATTGACAAATGGATTCTCATGGCGTTATATTGGAAGTTAGTAGAATTACATGACTTACAGTCAAAGGTTCACCATTCATTAGTTAGTTTTCCCATTTATATTGGTAAATATCATTTTGAAATCATCTACAAAGCAAAGAATGTGTACATAGATATGTAACACAACCACAATCAAACCCACTTTGAAGCTAAAGAAAATTTTTATTGTAGAGACATAGCTCAAAATATAGTTTTGCTTGAGTATATGCATATTCCTATACTTGAAGACTTTTGGATAGATTATAGGGATGAATTTGAAGTAAGAATAAGAGATCATAGTAGATTGAATTTTGATCAGAATCATTCTTTTGATTTAACAATAATTCTTAAGAACATGGAAGATGGTGTAATAGTAACTAGTGATGCTTACCATGCAGCAGTAGGAGATAACACTCCACTTCTAGAGATTGTTTTTGGTAAGGATCAAGTTAAAACTATTGCTAAGATAAATTCTATGGTCCTTGCCATGAATTACACATGGCTTCTCAATAAGGTATATTTCATGAAGGAGTTATGATCAAAACTACTTGAGTAAGTCAAAAGAGAAAAGTGTTGCAAGGGGAAGCAGTCAAGAGCCTAAGAAGAAACTAAATTTGAAAAAGAATGCTGATGATACATACTCTATGGTAAAGGAAAAGGAGCCAGTCTAGTCAATTTGTATCCCCTCTAGTCTCTTCCACAAACATTCCCACTTTTTGCATTTATTATTCTACCATTCCCATTCTTACCACATCCACCATACCTTCATCTTCATTACCGATGAAGGAAATAAAACCTATTTAGCAAGTAGTGAAAGAGGTAAATCCTTCTACACTCATGCCACCCCAAAAATTTCCAATATTCAAGTCTCCTTGGAAACTTACTCAGAAGGATATTAATGTTCCTCCTCTTCTAGATTCATCCACTCCACCTACTAATCCTCCTCCACCTCCTTCTGAGGATCACCCCAACATTCTTTCCATTCAAACCCAAAAAGAGCCAAAACATGTAACTGCTAAAAAAGTGAGCCCATCTTAGGAGGTATCACAAGAAAAGTAAAAGGAAATAGTTGAACCATAGAAAGAGGTAGAGGCAAAGGCATTAGAGATGGAGGCAGGAAAGGAGAATGAAAAAGAGAAGGAGAAATAAAAAGAGAAAAAATTAGAAGCTAAGAAAGAGGTAAATAAATTTTTAAAAATGGGCAATTTTTTCTAATATTGTTCAAAATACTCTAGATGTACAAGAAATTCCTTCTCAAGTGATAGTGGTAAGAAACAATCAACAACAAATGGTATTACATTCAACCACTTCAACAAGCACAAATTTCTCATCATGGTTAGCATTTCAAATAGTTCTCGAAACAAGAGAAGTAATAAATTTGAAGGAGATTACCTTACAACTACTAAAGAGTCTTGATCATAAAGGAAAGAAGCCCAAGAGTCATAAAGTGACTTCTAAGCTGATAATTGAGCCTTCTAGCTAGAAATTTGTAGAGATATCAGTTCTTTTATAAGATAAGGTCAAAGGTGAAGTCACTAAACAAGACCTAATAGTTACAAAGATATACCTTGGAGAAGTTACTATAGAGGGATTGAAATAAGACACACAAACCTTGATCAATACTCTATTCCAGAAGCTTGATGAAGAGAAAGATGACAAATCTAAGTTGAAGGAACAAATTGCTAGGTTGTGTGAAATAATTACCAAGGTGTAAATATTTTCTCCACAAAAATCATTAATTTTAGGATGTGATTTTGATTAAAAAATAACAAAAGAGGTAGAGGAGACTAGGGACAAGGCCAAATCCATTAATGAATGGATAGGGAAGATGTTACAAACTCCATAGAAGTGGTTTCCTAAAGTCCCAAGAACTCAAGCTAATATTGAAAATAAATTGGCATAGATAAAGGCATTGATGAAGGAAATAGAAAATGAAAATGGAATATTTGAACTACAACAAGAAATCCTTTAGAGAATAAATTCTTTAAGTAAGAAGGTTTTGATTTAAGAATAGATTATTCTAGAAAGATCGATAAAGAAGGCAAAACAAGAGGAATATCTTATATCTTTTTGTATGTGCATTCTTGGGATAATGCTTGAAGAAATGAAATCTTTAGAGGAAGATGCTCACAATGTAAAAGTGGATTTGGAGGAATGCATCTTTTATCTTACAAATGTTTGGTTTGAGAGCACTCTAAGAATGCTTAAACAATTACATCTTCAGTTCAAGAAGTTAATTAAAAAGGATACAACTCCTTTCATATCAAAATCTATAAAGGAGTTAATCAAAAGTCAAAAAGAAGTAAAGAGGCTAAAACCCAAACTTGAGAAAGTGAAATTTATTACAAAAATCTAGAAAAAGAATTGTTGAGATACGAGATAGAAAGGTAATTAGTTTCCAAATCAGATGACTCAACAATGCAATTCATGATGTCCCAACATATCAAGTATAGATAAAAGTGTAGATCAGAGGTTCATGAATTATAATAATTTTTATTTATTTTCTTCTCAATAATTTCTTCTATATTCTTCTTTTTTCCCTCACAATGTATTTGAAGTAATTTTGTTTTGAGTGATTACTTTTAAAGTAATGTCATTTAGTGAAGTTACTTGTAAAATTAAGTTACTTTGTAAAAATGTAAGACTCGATTAACTTGGTTAGATTCCATTACTTGAAGTCATATTGTAAAAACAAATTACTTGGGAAATCTCTATGCTACATGCAAAGATATTGTTTTTGATCCAAATAGGGAAACTAATAAGGGCTACATGTCATCAGCTATTATATGCCACATAAGATAAATTCTACGAGGATTCCTGTAAATGGTTTTTAATATTTAGTGTAGCACATGGGAATTTAAGGAGGTGTCTCTTAATTGATTTTGACATCTGAATTGGTATAAATAATAATGAAGGCCTACGTGCAAAAGGATGGTAATTTTTGGAAAGTAATTGTAACTGAAGCAAGAGAGTTTAAGTAATATAAAACTTTGTGTTTAGATTTATGAGTTTTTATTTTGTATGAAATTCATTTAAAGTAAATAAGAAAGTTGATTTATATGGAACTTTGCATCTAAAGAGATTATTTGGTGCATTTTTGAAGATAAAAATGGTAAACTTTATGTTATCTTTAAATCTAAATATGAATTTCAGTCTTTCTTAATCTTTAGTTGAAAAGATTATCATCTTTTGAATGTTTATTTACTTGTATAGATTCAATAAGATCTATAAAACTACTAAATTTTAAAGTACAACTTCTTTCTTCTCACATATTCTAGTCTTTTCATTCTCTATTTCCCAAAACATGATGACTTGTTACAAAATCACTCTGTTATGGTTCATGAACTTTGTGATTAAATTAATACTCCAAAACATGATGACTTGTGAATATCCTTGAATAATTTGTATAACCTATGAATAACTAAAAGTTATGAATATTTATAAGTAGATAGATATAAACATATGAAAGATTCACCATTAAATGAAGGGGATTTAATCCCATGACTACCTAGGTACTTGGCTAGCCTACAAAATATCTAGCCAACACTCTCAAAAAATTAGATTAGAGTCAATAAAATTAAACCTATTATGTGATATTATGTATGGGATTACCAAGAAACTAAAATATTTCATTAATGGGAAATAATATTATTTAAGATTATTTACTAAACTTATGATGTTTATAATGGTTTTTATCTCTCAAATGCATACCTAAATCAAGTTTTATAAAATTCCATTATGTGTGCGTACAAAACTTACTAGTGATCATCTTTACATTGACTCCAATATTGAGATATCTACAAATTATTTTACCACTATCATGGAAAGGAAGTTCAAATAGAGGCAAAAAAACCTATGAATTCACATGCTCCTCCAACACTCTCTTTGTTTTTCTTTGGCACTTCCTGCAATGATATTTTTTTAAAACATTAGTAAGTTGGTGGATTATAAAAAATTAATAAACTTAGACATAGATTTCATAAATTGAAAATTTATTATTTTAACCTATTGTATAAAAAAAATCAAAACTTTTAGGAATAGCTTCAAATATCATCCCAATAATCAGATATTACTATAAAATGTGATGTGAATGTAATGATTAAAAGGGACCCAACCAAGTAGCCTTTTACAAATTTGATAAATGGAATGTCTAATCCTTATGGATACCATCATCATCTCCCTATTCCATATTCTAATTTATTCATGTATCATCTTCCAAAACATATTCAAATTGGTATTGTTACTATAATTGATACTTCTAATTCTACTAAATTTTTTATGTTGAGTTTTACTCTTTTAGCTAGGTATTTACACATGTTGTCTAATGTTTTTGATAAGATAATTCAGAAAAAAGGATCCTAAACCGTATACAAATCATCCCCTAGAGAAAGAAGGCCTCAAATGAGTCATAAACAATACATTACTAGCACATAAACAATAAACAAAAAATGAAGAAACACAAAATCATGAAAAATAATAGGACCATTAAGGACTATCAACAATCCCATATTTGGCCAAAAATTTGGCCATATCTTTATAATCACCAAGGCTTTCCACCCCCACATCTTTGACCTTGTCATCAAAGTCTTTGATATCAATAAAAACTGAAGCTGCATGGTGAAGAGCCTTTGCAAAAAAAAAATCCATCACCCACCATTTATTCTACATCGTGTCCATCTTAGCTTTGAAATCCACAAGTTCATTATAAATCATAACACACAATGAGAAGTTTCCTTTCTTTTTTTTGTCATAGGCTTCATCATTAGCCTCCTTTATCTCCTATGAGATAGACTTGTTTAGTTTAGCAAAGTGTCTTTCTCCTTCCTCATCATGAATAGATTCAATAGGTGTTTCATCTTCTCCCTCCCCATGGTATCCTAAAAAAAATTAGTCATCATAAATTTCAATTCCCTTAGGGTGAGAGGATGGGATTCTAGTAATACGACTAGATCTACAAAATCTTGTTCTACTAGGATTTTTAACACCACCCCCATAATCACTCCCCTTCTATTTGGGACCAGGGCCTAGATATTTAACAAGTTCCTTAACCCTACCAAATTAATCCTTAGTTATATCCTTTTTAGACATGTTTCCCTCATCCTCCCTAACCTTTTGTTTAGTGGGTACCATTATTTCCACCTCAGTCTCCTAGTTAGGGTTCACAAGTTTTCCATTGGCTTTCTTCAGAGATTTAAGCTTGGAATCAAAGGTTGGGTTCCCTACATGAGTACTATATTATTCAATATTAAGGCCCCCTTTAGTTTTTAAGAAGAGATTTAAGGTGTACCAATGGATTTTCTTTCTTTACCTTTGATAATAAGATTTAGAGTCGATGTGTTATCCTCAAGCAAATAGACTTTAAATGGTTTTGGTGGGCACAAGGCCAAATGGAAGTGGTACAACCTTAGAATGAGGCCTTGGTGAATGGGAATGAGGGGGTAGTTATGATTTTTAGCATAATATTACTTGGTCTGTTTAATAGAGTTCTCCAGAGAGGATAACAAAAAGAATGGAAAACTGATCTCCATTCTATTCCTTAAATGATTGAGCAAGGAAAAGTGGTACTGATAAAATACCTTAACATTACCCTCAATCATGAAGTATTTCATAATCATGAGGTATATTTACCCAAACAACTTTGGAAACTTCTTCCTTTTGAATACCCCATGAAGCTTCACAACAAATTCTCCTTCTCTAAATAAAATCACCATATTTTCTAGGTCTGATACGTTACTATGTCTACAATGCTTTTTGCCTTTTATGGGGAGCCCTGTGGCTTGCCCAATCACTTCCTCTAATAATTTGAAACTAATTCCCCCCAACTAGGCCTGTCTATAATATTCTTCCCATGACTCTACAAATTAGTAAGATAGATTTTCATCATATCCATTCATCACCTCAAGGAATGGAGACACATCTCCCTCTTATAGAATGTGCCATACTATAGGGTCATAGTATAATTCCTGAGGGGGGGTTAGCTCAATATTAAAAATGTTTCTACACATTTTCAAATGTTGTAAATTGTGTAGCCAAAGAAAAAGATTAAAAGGAACAAAGGATTATTTAGCAATATACCTAATAATATTAATAGGCCCCTCTAAGTACTTCCAATGGATCTAAGGCCACAAAAATCCATAAATGATAGAATAATAATTTTGGAGATTAGAATTAAATTTGATACCCTAGTTATCATCCTCAGAGAAGAGCCACACTTTCCACATCAATTGAAAATGATGATCACTTGAGATGGGGATTATGGGGAATTAATTATTCCCATACTGTCCTATATTTTTATCATCATTCCCTATCATCACATGCCATCTCATCATCCTTTTTTGTCAATCTATCCTCTTATTAAACAATTTTATAGTCTTTTACCTCCTTAACATCCTTTCAAGCTAGGTTATCATTTAATCTATCCATCTACCAATGTCTTGTCTACTTAGCTTTCTAATAATCCCTTCATTTATTTGGGCCTTTCTCACATCTCTTCATACCTCATTATCATCTTTGTGGGTCTCTAGTTAGCTCCACACTTTTCTTATCCTTAGTCTTACTCTAATAAAATTGAAAAATTAAAACCCTATTCTTGCCATTCTAAGTTTGAAATCCAAAAATACCAGATTCATCAAAAAACTTATTGCCTTAACATAATAAATAGCCACCTCCACTAATCCAAAGAGTGATAATGATAAGGAGCTTGTAAGATCTAATTTTTGCATGTGTTTCCATCCTTATTAATTAGATTCTAAATCTCAAGAGATAACCTAGATATAATCCTCCAACATCATCAGCCATTGTTGTTACTTCCTAAATTTTCCATATCATCTATGATAGCATTACCATCCCTCTATATATGAGAAATATTATATTCCTCCAAAGCATTGAGAAGTAACTAGATATCACCAATAATATCTATTAGATTCCAACCTATACTCATTGATCCTGAAGTAGCATCACTTTAAGCTATAAATCCCCTTCCAGATGAAGGTGTCGAATCTTCAAGTAGATAACAATTTTAATACCCCATAGCATGGCTAAAGCTTTAGCCTCGTTATTAATTTTAATTCTAATTACCCCAATATAAGTAGACACAAACATTCTTAAATTTTATCTAATTATGCCTCCTCCACTAGCCACCCCTGGATTCCCTTTGGCTACCCCATTAAAGTTGAGCTTGAACCAATATTTTTGAGCCACAGTCCATTTAGTTCTAGTCCTAGCTATATTTTTGGAATTATCAATTTGAAATATATTTGGATTAATAGTCCATAGTTTCAATAGTCTCTAATCTTCCTCTCTAAGTGGGTTTTCAACATCTTTAATTTTTTAAGAATTGATTTTCACCACCAATAATTTGGAGAAAGTCTAGAACACTTATAAAAGGGTTTTATACTTCTCCCTAAAAATTTTGTTATTTTTCTCTTTCCATAAATTCTAGGTGAGGTGAGGGGGAATTTGTAACCATGGCTCTTTAATAATCAAAGTAGGTTAGAAGGGGGTCTCTAATCTCTAACTAAGGCCACCACCCTATCACTAAAAACCCAACACAAATTCAATCTCTACATAATAAGACTCCAAACCTCCCAAGTAAATTTGCATTGTAGAAGGAGATGGGTGACATTTTCTTCCTCTTTACCACAAAGAATACACCTTTTCAAAATTTGAAAGACTCTCTTCTTTAAATTATTAAGAGTCAAGATTTTGTTATGAATTAGGGCCCACCAAAATAAGTTGACTTTAGTTAAAATTTTAGGCAACAATACTTTTCCCCACAGACTATCTTCTTTGAGTTCTAACAGTAGTCCATAGGCACTTTTCACACTAAACCTACCAGTCATTATTATCCCAAATCATTTGGTCTTGTTAGGATAGAGGGACAGTCTATAGTCAATCAAATCCTTCTAAAGTTGAATATCCATCTCTTTATCCTCATCTAATATTTGTGAATAATAATACTTATGTTCTCCAATGTTTTGTATGAATAATTTTTAAATTTTTGCATCATGACTACCTCTACTAATATTTCCAATAGTTTCATAGTCATGATTTATAGACCTTTTCTTTCTCATGGTTGTTATCTTGTGATGCTTTTCAATTATTTCATTACTACTATTTACAAACAAAGTGACATATCCAATATAAGTTGATCTTACAAGATACTTGGACTTACACAATCCCATGGTCCATTTTGGTGATTTACAAACATTAATACAAGTTATTTCTTCATATATTTATTATGCATGCCAAACAAATTCAATATAATTACACTTTCAAAGATAATTAGGATGTGTAAATAACACACTTGTTTGGCCACATCTAGGGATCGAAACCCATATTCTACAAACTTATCAATAATTATATGAACCTTCCTTTTCACATATTCCTTGCAATTTCAAATTTATACAATCTATAAATGATGGAAGCATCTTGTAATATATTTTTAAAATCTCAGATCCATTTGAGAATATCCATAAATATAATTTTTAGTACTTGATCTATGTATAATATAAATTTTATTTCCAATTACAAGTTATATAGTACTTAATACTTAAGTTTTTAATTACCTGATCTAGTATTCCTTTACTAGTTATGTGTCAATTTACTTTCAAATAGATATAAGTGAGATTATTTAACCTATCCATAGGATTTAATGATATAAAATTAACTCATGGATCCCTACTCTAGTCTAGAATAACTTTATATCAATTAACATAACAAGTAACATGGTGAGAACAAACATACATATATGAAAACCAAACATCCCTTTGAGTTTCTATCCTCCTTTGGATCTGACAACATTCCAACTATGATAGCATCAATAGAATATTTATTTTTAGTTCTTGAATCCCTAGACACTAGTAAAACCACTTGGCCTTTGTCTACTCTTTTTGTAAATACATGAGCATAATATAAATAATCATGCTAAAAGAGGTAAATTATTTTATACCAATGTTTTGAAAAGAGATTCCTAAATTTTTAACTCTACAACTATAGAAAGAGCATAATTTCATTTCCAAGAAACTTGTTTCTTGAGATACAAGTATATATTAATATATAATAGCTCTAAACATACATCTGATATTTCTTTACATACTAAACCTAGTGACTAATCAAAGGAGAAGGCTTTTGATAGAGGTGACAGGAATCTTAAAGTTTCAAATCCATAGAGATTTATAGTAAAACACATGTAGCATGATACAATAACTCATATTATAAAGTTATTTCATAATTGATTTAATTTTAAATATGGCATTGGTTATTTAGCCTTTTATATAGTACATATTTTTATTTATAATCAAAACAGGCATTCTATCTTGACTTATTATAGCAAAATTTAAATTTAGTTCCATTAACCTTTGTGATTTTTAGGGACATTAATGATAATTCCAATTTTTATTTTTCCAATTAAGAACATTAAATTACCTCAACAATATTTTTTATCCTAGCCAATGAGATGTAGAGGGATTGGTGAACTAGTTTGGTTGTCCCAAGTCCCACCCAAGTTTGAATCTCATAGGTGTTCACAGGTTGGATGTGTTCGTTTACTCAATGGTTTTAAATGTGATCAATTTTTATCCATTTATAATGGTTTAATATTTCTCTTAGGGACTAGGCCTATGATTTATGCCCTGAAATCAGTTGTATCTCTTATCAACATCTAGTATCGAGAAAAAAATAATAATAATATTTATATCTACACTCAGCTTATTTAGTGTTAAATTTCTAATTTTATCACTACATAGGACATCCATTCTAGCCATTTCTTTAATGTCAGTCATTTTCTTGGTAATAGCTCTCTATTCATATAATAAAAAAGAAGACTATAAACACCTGATATAGAAATTAATGATCCATATATTAATGTTGAGAAGTTTTGTCATTGATGTCAAGGTTGATTTCATTAATTTCAAGGTACATCTGGTGAAGATGTAAGGTGAGTGATCTGTGAGGTATGAGCTTGTGTGCCTGATGCAATAAGGAAGTCATGTGACAAGATAAAATTTGAAGGAAACCTATTGCCTCTCTATTGAGATATAATTTTAAGGCAACCTATTGATTCTTCTCAATTTGATTTCAAGGTTTATTCCAAGGTAAGCATGTTTGAGTACTACTCTTTGAGTACAAGGTGTCTTGAGAAACCCAATCATATCAAGCATAGTCATATCATCAGCATGTGCATGATTATAAGGAATAGGTATGTGTAGAGGAATGATATTATATAAGTAACATGAAATTAATGTGATAAAGGTGTATAATCATCAAGGAGTGTTTCAAGATTAGTTGTCAAGCTTCAAGTGCTTGAGAAACCTAGTCATGACACTAGTCATAACATGAAGAAACTTTGTGAAAAGGTATGATCTTGGTGTCCTGATGATATGGATGCACAAAGTAATAATATGTTTTATGAGGTTGTTTTATAATTCATATGATGCATTGGATTACTCATGAGAGTATCAAAATTTGCCTAAAAGGGTAAGACCTACAGACCTAGCATGCAACTAGACTAGTTCTAGACCTTGCCTGACTAAATGAGGTGTCATGAGGTATTGTAAAGGTATATGGATAATGTATGGTAGTTTTTTTTCATGTTATGAGGTTTTATTACATGTATATGATGTTTTTATAGCTTGGATAATGGCTAGAAGGTTAGTTCCAAGGCTTAATGTGACTTGTAAGTCAAGGCCTAGAGTGCAAAGAGAGAGATCGTGGCCATATGAGGTTTTAGGATTAGTTTCCAAGGCAAGTGTGAGTATGTGAGTATTTATATAAGTGTGATATGTTGTTTCAAGCATTTTTTTTGCAATAAAAGGCATGAAAAAGTGTTTTTAGGTCTATCAAGTGCATAGAATGAAGGGTTCTCAACTGGAAAAGGAATTTCAAGTGTTCATTGGAATGTGTAACCTTTTCATGGGATCCTAAGTTATTCATGGTGGATGGTAAAGGGTCCTAGATCAAATTTCAAATCATTGGTTTCTAGAATAAATGACTAAGCTTTATGAATGATTGTTAAGACTGGAAGATGGTTTAAACCCTCAAACAACCCTAATAATGACCTAATGTAAAATATCTTGTTCAAAATAGACATAATGGATTGATATGAATATATAATTGGTTTTATGTTTTATTAAATTCTCTCGGGCATCTCTAGGTGTGATTAGTTTGTTAGGTGAGTGAGTGGAACCTATGAGAAAGGCCTTATTTCTTAGAGATTTGATGTAGTAGTTAGAGTTGACCAAGTCCAAGTTGTTAAATGGATGGAGGAAAAATATTGAGACTTATTATTTATGTAAATTGTGGTTTTTGAGTATATTATACACCTAAGGTGTGTTAAACTGGTCATCTAAGTTGACTAGATGCTAACAAACCTAATGGTGCAAATAGTGAAGAAAACTATGTAGAAGTGAGAAGTTGATTAGGGATGTGTTATCATAGATTAAGGATAAATAAACTTACATGGAGAAATTTTTAAATAATAATAATAAGACATGATCATGTTGTATATAAGTTTTTTTGGCCACTAGATATGATGAAAATATTGCTCATAAGTTGGCTTGTCTAGTGCATATGAGATAATGAAGGTGTAAGGTTATGAAATTGGTATGTAATACCAATACTACCATATGAACATGTTATATTTATATTTTATAGTTTTATAATTATCTTGTAATATCATATAAATTCATTTTAAGTTTTTTAAATTTATCTTATAGGTGTTGTAAGTCAATTTCACCATGACCATGTATTAAAGGAAACTAGCAGATCTGGGTAAGCAAGTTGCAATAATGAATTGGAAGCTCTTTTACCTTAGTTGATTTATATAATGCACATAATATTTTTTTAGGAATTGAATTTTATATACATTTTTTAAAAAATATTTTAATTTAGTGAAAATGATTGGAATGTTGAAGCCAAAATGGGTTGACTGGTTTAGGTTTGACTGTGTGTATTGAAGATAAATGATTGGTCTGCAATACTAATATTTGACATTAGACCTTATGATATTTGTACTTGATAATGACATGGATATGTAAAAAAATATTATTAAGGTTTCATTTTTCATGTTAATTTATCTTTCAGGTGTTGAATATCAAGTTGTCCATGGCTATGTTTTGAGGCTAGTTGGTAGTTCTAAGTGGGTTATTTGCAAAGAAGGGTTTAAGTCCTTTTGCTCTGAGTTGTGAAGTATAAATAAATTTTTGATGAAACTAAGTTAATTTATATTATGTATGTGTTATTTTTTTCCATATTTTTTTGAAAAAAATATGTTTCATCTTCAATAGTTTAAGATAGGCTTTCTAGGTATGCACAAGTCTAATTGTGAACCGTAATAATGACGTGCTTCAAGTGGTGCTTGGAGCTAAGAAGTGTCATGGAAATAAGATGAGATTTTTAGGGTTATATTTTATTTAAATATTATGTTATATTTACATATTATTTTTAAATTATTCCAAGGATTTCAAAGTGTAACATGGTCTAAATAGACCTAATAGGATTAGGTCTCCATGAGACCTAAAAGTGAGATAAGGCCTAATTGAGGTAGGTCAAACCTAAAGGGACTAAAATAACATTTTATCCATGTATATTATATTTTATAAGATTAATTTAATTTACTAATTAAGAGTATAAGGGTGTTTTTTTGACTAAAAAAGATATGAACTATAGACTTGTATAAATATTAGGCAATTTTAGGCCTATTTGGAAGTGAAGAGTGCAAGTAAATAGAATAACATATTTAAAATTATAATAAGGTATTTTATAACATAATACGAGTGTATATGATATATTATTAATGTTTAAAAAATTTATTATGCATGAAAATTAATTTCATAAGACCTAATCAAGTCAAGAAGAGGACTAGTTGAGCGAAGAAGCCTAGAAGGCAGTTTGAGAGGGATATAAGAGAGAGAAGAGATAAAAAAGAAGATAATCATAAATTGTACAAAAAATAAAGTGTTATAAATGTGATAAATTTTTTTAGGTTTATTATTTGGTGTTGATTCATCTAGGGGGTTGGTGCCTCCTTACAAGTGGGTGCTTGCTAAAGCCTAACTATGTTGGTACTTAGCTAGTTGGGGTTAGTGCTCCATGTGAAGTTGGTGATTAAGTAAAGTTGGTGTTTTTAATATATTAATTTAAATTATTTGTATATATCATTGGGTTTTCATCCCCTTTATGTTTTCCCACATATAAGTTGTGTTATCTTGTGTTCTTATTTTTCATGCATATGTGGATGGTTACTTAGTCATTGTTTGATCTACATGCTTGAATGAATGTTCATGAATGATTAAGTAGAATTAAAAGAAAATATTTAAAGACAAATTAACCCCTCATCTAATTCATCTTTATTCCAACATTTGGTATCAGATCTTAGTCCTTTGAATCAGGTTTTAAAATCCTAAAGGAGGTCCTAAAAGCAAGGATGGCTAGTCAACAAGCTCAAGGTGGTTTATCTACTAGTAAGGATGTATTATTCAATGGATATAATTATGCCTTTTATAACATCAGGATTAAGATATATTTTGTCTCAAGGTCATGGTATTTGGTATTCAGTTGTGGATGTCTATAATCCTCCTCCTATTCCACCAACTAAAGCAACATGTAATAAAGCTAGTGAAAATAACTCCAAGGCAATGAATGCTAGTATTTATGGCTTACATAGGTAGAGCTTGTGAATATGATGAATTTTGTATCAGAAAAAGATATATGAAAAAAATTAAATACCATCTATGAAGGAGACACTAAGGTAAAGATGGCCAAGTTACAAATTTATAGTAGATAATTTTAAAGTCTAAAGATGAATGAAGATGAAACCATTGCATCCTACTTGTTAAAGGTTAATGAAGTTATCAATGTCTTTAGAGTATTGGTAGAAGAAGTGAAAGATTATATATTTATTCAAAAGGTATTGAGATCAATAACTCCTAAGTTTGATTCTAAGGTGTTTAAAGTAGAGTAAATGAAAGATTTAGATAAGCTAGAGATGGATGGGCTTCAAGGCATCTTAACTACTTATGAGATGAGAAAAAATGAAGGAAGACCTCCTAAGAAGGAATCATCTTTCAAAGTTGATAAGAATTAAAATTCCAAGAATGTCAAGGATGAGGAATGTTCAAATGTTGATGATGATCAACTAATAGCCATGTTTGTAAGGAAATTGAGGTTTGGCTTAGGTAAGTACAAGGGTAAGTTTCCCTTTAAATGTTTCAACTATGGAAAGATTGGTCACTTTTCATCCAAGTGTCCTAACAAGAATAAATGAGCATAATTTAGAATATGATTAAAATCATGGAGATGACAAGAAGGCTTATAATATTGACGAAAATAATGAGTTCAAAAAGTATGAAGGTAGGAAAGGAACATTCAATAATAAGAGAAGCTTCTATACTAAAGAAGATAACTAGTCTAATGTAAGTGATTCAAATGCATCTAATAGTGATGATAAAGGTAATGAACCTAAATAAGAAAATAATGAAACCTTATTCATGTCCATAGAATTAGATAATGAGGGTTACTCAAATGGGAAAGGCCTTATGGTTATTGTAGAGTCAAATGAAGAAGCTAAAGTGAATCTTGAGGTATAATTGGTAAGTGCCCTAGAGGAATTGAAGTTCCAAAGGATAAAAATTACAAACTAAGGTAATTATTTAATAACTATGAGGAGAAGGTTGGATTATTTTAAGAGAGACTGAGTAACACTTCCAAGCAGTATGATGAGATCATCAATCAGATTGAAGCACAAAAAGAGATAGTCAATGCAATCCTAAAGGCTAAAGAGGAATAATGCATCAGGTATGAAACTAAAGTGGAATCTTTAAAATCTGAGTTGAGTCAAGCATCTAGTAAGACGAAGATGTTTGTAAAGTTTGAAAAGAGCACTGAGGATCTAGATGACAACTTGAGTAGTCAAAAGTTTGCAAGTGACATGAAAGGTATATGTTTAAAATAAGATTAAAATGTGGAAGCTCAAGTCAAGAAGAAGGATATTGAAGACAATAAAGTCAATATGAAAATACCTATCAAATAGCCTAATGATATGAGGTATGCTAGTTAATTTAATGGTTACTATTTTATATGCATTCAATTTGGTCATAGAGCAAGAGAGTGTAAAAGAATTCATAGTTCACATCAATTATATGGTATGTATAATATGTTTTGCTAAAATTATCGTAATATAGGACACATTATAATATTATATCCTAATAGAGTTAGAAGGTCATAAATTCAAAATAGGAGGTTTTAATCCCCTAGAGTGAAAGAAATAAGGCAAATTAATGTATGGAAACCAAATATAATAAAAATGGGTCATGATCAGTATACAAGCTCAAGTGGATTGTTTGTTGTGATAGAGTATAATTCATTTGTGAAATCAAGTTAGGAATGTCTATTGTCAACTCCTATTGGTGATCAAATTATTGATGAAGAGGTCAAGCCTATAGTGTCAATCAAGCCTAAAAGAATAATAAAGGACATTAAGTCTTATAAGATCATGGAGATTTGGGAATATCTTTAACTTGAGTTGTTTTAGTTCCCTATGGAAAGGAGTGACTCTAGTATGCTTAATGGGGATACACTTTAAGTTATTAGAAGCATATTTGATGCTTGGTGTGAGGGGGAACTATTCAGGTAATTGATTGAGCTTGTTTTATGTTGAAAAATTGGTCTTGTAATTTGAGTTCATTTGAAGGAGATATGCATGTAATAATGGGAAGCATGTTGAATTAATAATTCATGTACTCATGGGACTATGGAAGAAGTCATAGTTCACATCAGTTAAATGGTATGTATAATATGTTTTGCTAAAATTATCATAATATAAGACACATTACAATATTCTATCCTAATAGAGTTAGAAGGTCATAAATGTAAAATATGAGGTTTGAATCCCCTAGAGTGAAAGAAAGAAGGAAAATTAATGTATGGAAACCAAATTTATTAAAAATGGGTCATGATGAGTATACAAGCTCAAGTGGACTATTTGTTTTGATAGAGTATAATTCATATGTGAAATCAAGTTAGGAATGTCTATTGTCAGCTCCTATTGATGATCAGATGATTGATGAAGAGGTCAAGCCTATAGTGTCAATCAAGCCTAAAAGGATTCTAAAGGACATTAAGTCTTATAAGAGAATGGAGATCTATGAATATATTTAACTTGAGTTGTTTTAGTTCCTTATGGAAAGGAGTGACTCTAGTATGCTTAATGGGGATACACTTCAAGTTATTATAAGCATATTAGATGCTTGGTGTGAGGGGGACCTATTCAAGTTATATATTTATCTTGTTTTATGTTGAAAAATTGGTCTTGTAATTTGAGTTAATTTGAAGGAGATATGCATGTAATAATGGGAAGCATGTTGAATTAATAATTCATGTACTCATGGGACTATGGAAGAAGTCATAGTTCACATCAGTTAAATGGTATATATATAATATGTTTTTCTAAAATTATCATAATATAGGACACATTACAATATTCTATCCTAATAGAGTTATAAGGTCATAAATTCAAAATAGGAGGTTTGAATCCCCTAGAGTGAAAGAAAGAAGGCAAATTAATGTATGGAAACCAAATATAGTAAAAATGGGTCATGATTAGTATACAAGCTCAAGTGGACTATTTGTTTTGATAGAGTATAATTCATATGTGAAATCAAGTTAGGAATGTCAATTGTTAGCTCCAATTGATGATCAAATGATTGATGAAGAGGTCAAGCCTATAATGTCAATCAAGAATAAAAGGATACTAAAGGATGTTAAGTCTTATAAGAGCATGGAGATCTGGGAATATCTTGAACTTGAGTTTTTTTAGTTCCCTGTGGAAAGGAGTGACTCTAGTATGATTAATGGGGATACACTTCAAGTTATTAGATGCTTGGTGTGAGGTGGAACTATTCAGGTTATTGATTGAGCTTATTCTATGTTGAAAAATTGGTCTTATAATTTTATTTCATTTGAAGGAGATACGCATGTAATAATTTGAATCATATTGAATTAATAATTCATATTCTCTATGTTGAATTTTTTTTGCAAAGAAGGTATGATTATAGATTATAGTTGTGGAAGACCTTTGTCATTGATGTCAAAGGGGGAGAAAGATCAAGAAGGGAGATGAGAGTGATCAATTTGAAGAATGTTTTTCCATCAATGAAAAAGGGGGAGTTTTTTGAGAAGTGTTTTCATTGATGTCAAGGTGCTTCTAGTGAAGATGCTTGGTGAGTGATATGTGAGGTATGAGCTTATGTGCCTAATGTGATAAATAAGTCATGTGACAAGAGATAATTTGAAGGCAACCTATTATCTATTTATTGATATATAATTTTAAGTAACTTAATATTTTTTTGAGGTTTATGTCAAGGTTTAGGACAAGGTAATCATGTTTGAGTACTAGTCTTTGAGTACAATGTGTCTTGAGAAGCATAGTCATATCATGAGCATGTGCATGATTATAATGAAGAGGAATGTGAAAAGTCATTATATTTTCTAATTATAATGAAATCCATTTTATAATGGTGTATAATCATCAAGGAGTGTTTTAATGTCAAATTTCAATCTTTAAGTTCTTAAAAAACCTAGTCATGACACTAGTCATAACATGAAGAGACCCTATGAAAAGTTATGAACTTGATGGCTTGATTAGATGGATGCACATATCATAATGAGATATATTATGTTGTTTTATCATACATATGATTCATTTTATCACTCATGAGAGTCTTATAATTAGCCTATAAGGGTAGGACCTATAGACCTAGCATGTAACTAGACTAGTTATAGACCATGCCTAACTAAATGAGGTGTCATGAGGTATTGTCAAGGCATATGAAGAATTTATGGTAGTTTTTTATCATGGTAGAAGTTTTTATGACATGTATATGGGGTTTTTATATCTTTTATAGTAGATATAAGGTCACTTTCAAGGCATAATGTGACTTGTAGGTCAAGGCATAAAGTGAAAAGAGAGAGATGGTGTCTAGATGAGGTTTCAAGATTAGTTTCTTAGGTAAATGTTAGTATGTGAGAATTTAAAAAAAATTTATATGTTATTTAAATAATGTTCACAAATTTTTAATTCATGGTTTTCAATAAAAGGCATGAAAAAGTGTTTTATGGCCTCTTGAGTGCATAGAATAAAGGGTTCTCAACTTAAGAAGGACTTTCAAGTGTTCATTGGCATGTGTAACCTATACATGGGAACCTAATATATTCATGGTATATTTGGAAATGTCTTATCTCAAATTAAAAATAATTGGTTTTTGGAATAAGTGGCTAAGCTTTATGAGTGATCATTAAGACTGGAAGATGGTTTAAACCCTCAAAGAACCCTAATAGTGACCCGATATGGAAGATCTTGTTAAAAACAACCTAGAATGGGTTTTTATGGATATATAAATGGTTTTAAGTTACATTAAACTCTCCCAAGAGTTTTTAGGTGTGATTTTTTTGTAAGGTGGGTGAGTGGAACCTATAAGAAAGACCTTGTTTCTTGAAGATTTGATGTAGCAGTCAAAGTTGACCAATTCAAATTTCATAAATAGATAGAGTAAAAATATTGAGATTATAATTGATGTAAATTTTAGTTTATTAGTATATTATATACCTAAGGTATGATAAAATAGTCATCCAAGTTGACCAGTAACTAACAGACCTAATGGTGCAAACAGTGAAGAAAACTAAACATAAGTGAGAAGTTGATTAGGGATGTGTTATCATGGATTAGGATAAATCCAAGTAAATGGAGAAATTTTTCAATAATTTTAAGACATTATAATATTGTATATAAGTTTTTTTGGTTATTGGATATGATGAAAATGTTGCTCATAAGTTGGCCTATCAAGTGTAGATGAGCTAGTGAAGGTGTAAGGTTATGAGATTAGTTTACAAAAGCAATATTTCCATATGAACATGTTATATTTATATTTTATAGTTATATAATTATCTCATAAGATCATATCAATTCATTGGAATTTTATGAAAGTGATCTTATAAGTGTTGGAAGTTATTTTCACCATGATTATGTATTATGGGAAACTAGCAGATCTAGGTAAGTAAGTTGCAATAATGAGTTGGAGGTGATTTTCCATGATTTTATGTATCTAATTCACATAATTTTGTTTTTTATTACTTTAATGACATATACATTTTTTTATAAGCTTGGAAGTTAGTGAAATTGATTGGAATGTTGAATCCAAAATGGGTTGATTAGTTCAGGTTTGACTGTGTGTACTAAAGACAAAAGATTGGTCTGCAAGACCAATATTTGACATTAAACCTTGTTATATTTTTAATTGATAACGACCTAAATATGTAAAATAATATTTTTAAGGTTTCATTGGTAATTTTAATTTCCTTTTCATGTTTTTAATATCAAGTTGTCCATGACTATGTTTTAAGGCTAGTTAGCAGTTCTAAGTTGGTTATTTGTAGAAAAGGCTTTGAGGCATTTTCCCCTAAGTTGTGAAGTATAAATCACATGGTTATGACCATAAGGTCATTAATATTTTATATGTGTTATTATTATTTATTTTTTTGAAAAAATTATGTTTCATCTTTAGTATCTCAAGACAAATTTTTTGGGTATACACAGGTCTAATTATGAACAATACTAATGGCATGCTTCAATTGGTGGTTGGTGATAATAAGTTTAATGGAAATAATATGATATTTTAGGGTTATATTTTAGTTAAATATTATATTTTATTTCCATTTTATGAATTTTAAATTATTCCAAGGAGTTTAAAGTGTAATGTGGTTTAAATATACCTAATAGGATTAGGTCTTCATGAGACCTAAAAGTGAGATAAGGCCTAATTGAGGTAGGTAAGACATAAAATTAATAAAATATAATTTTATAAATGTATATTATATGTCATAATATCCATTACATGCCTAGCTATGATTTTAATGGTGTTTAGCTGACTAATAAGGATATGAACAAGTGAATTGTATAAATACTAGGCAATTTTAGTCCTATTTAGAAGTGACAAGTGCAAGTCAATAAAATAACATATTGTAGAGAATAATAAGGTATTTTATACCATTAAATAAGTGTATATTATATATTATGAAGTTTTTATATAGGTAATGTGCATGAAAATCAAGGTCATAAGACCTAATCAAGTCAAGAAGAGGACTAGTTGAGCGAAGAATCCTAGAAGGCATTTTGAGAGGGATAGAAGAGAGAGAAGAGATAAAAAAGGATATAATAATATTTTTATGAGAAAAAATTTATTATAAATATGATCAATGGTTTTATGTGGTTTGTTTGGTCCTGAGTTATCTAGGGGGTTAGTGCCTCCTTGTAAGTGGGTGTTTTCTAAAGCCTAGCTGAGTTGGTGCTTAATTAGTTGGGGTTGGTGCTCCATGTGAATTTTGTGATTTAATAAATTTGGTGTTTGTACTATAATAATGTATTATATTTTTATATATTATTTTTTCTTTTTTCCCTTGAGTTTTTCCCACATATAAGTTGTGTTATCTTGTGTTCTTATGTTTCATGCATGTGGATGGTTACTTAGTCATTGTTTGATCTACGTGCTTGAATGAATATTCATGAATGATTAAGTGGAATTGAAATAAAAAAATTAAATACCAAGTCACCTCTGTCTCAGTCATATTTCTTCCAATAATTTAGTGTTGTTATCTTGATATTGGATGCAAGTCTTTATTTAGTAAATGTGTGGGTACTTTCTTCTCATCATCTAACATTTCCAAATGGGCTTCAGTTTCTTGGATCTCCCTTGATCCTCTCTCCTTTGTATTTTTTATTTTAAATTATTAAAATAACATTCAAGGATGGTATTACAAGGACATTCAACATATCTCCTAGGATATACATTCAATGTATTATAAATAACTTCAAAGGATCTTGTACGAGATACCTTAAACCTATTATAAGGAACCTTCAAGGTATCTCCTATGATATAACTAAGATATTTCATGGAACTATAGGATACCTTAAATATAATTTTAACAAATTAAAATTATGTCATAGGAGATACCTTCAAGTTATCTCCTAGTAATACAAGGATTAGTAGATAACTTGAAGGTTTTTACAATACCTTCAAGGTATCTCTTAGGATAGACCTTGAAGGTTCCTTTTAATACATTAAAGGTATATCCTAGGAGGTACATTAAATTTATTCTAACTAATTTCAAGGTATCTACTAGGAGATACTATCAAGTTATATCTTAGGAGATACCTAGAAGATATTACAAGGAATGTAAGAGATATCTTGAAGATGTTGCAAGGACATAGGAGATACCTTGAAGGTGATTCTAATATATTCAAGGTAACTATTTTAAATTCATAATAATACCTCCAAGGTATCTCTTAGGATATACCTTGAAAGTCCTTGTACTACCTTAAAGGTATCTCCTAGGTATGACGCTCCTTATAATACCTTCAAGGTATCTCTTAGTAGGTCTTTGTAATTCCCTCAAGGTATCTCTTAGTAGGTCCTTGTAATTCACTCAAGGTATATCCTAGGAGATACCTTAAAGGTTATTATAATGCCTTCAAGTCATATCCTAGGAGATAACTCTAAGGTATACATATGATATGCCTTAAAAGTATTAAAATGACCTTTAAGGCGTCTGCTAAGTCTTTGTAATACCTTCAAGGTATATCCTATGAGACATCTTGATGTTTCCTTGAAATAACTTCAATGTATATCCTATGTATCTCTTAGGAGATACCTTGAAGGTAATATAGGTAACCTTCAAGATGTCTCACAAGAGATACCCTATAGGTATTACAAAGAACTAGCTTCAAGGTATATCCTAGAATATATTGCATTAACCTTTAAGGTATCTCTTAAGTATTAAAAGTACCTTATAAGACAAATATTTAATGTATTATAAAGAACTCTAAGGTATCACATTGAAGGTAATTTTAATAACTTTAAGGTCCCTATAATACATTCAAAGTATATATTATGTATGAATGTTCTTGTAATACCTTCAAGGTATCTCCTACATATGAAATTCATTGTAATACCTTCAAAGTATCTCATATAAGGTATTAAAATTAAATTCAAGGCATATCCCTCAAGGTCCTTTTTATTACCTTTAAGTTATCTCTTTTAAGGTCTTTTTAATAACTTTAGAGTATCTCTTATGTATGATGGTTTTTGTAATACATTAAACTTATCTCCTAGATGTGAATTTATGTATAATACCTTCAAGGTATCTCTTACAAGATATCTTAAATTTATTAAAATTAATTTCATAAATATAAAATACTTTGAAGGTATTATAAGGACCTTCATGCATAAGATATACTCCCATATTAGGTCCTTGTAATGCCTTCAAGGTATCTCCTAGTAGAAAGTCTGAAGGTCCTTATTATACATTAAATTTATATCCTAGGAGATACCTTGTGTGAACAAGGAATACATAGATGGAAGGTTAGTATTTTTTCAGTCCAATAAAATAAATCAAATTAACACATTAAAATCCTAACACCTTTATTCTAGACATTAGGGAGAGCATAGGTAACAAGCAAGAATATGAAAATAGAACTAAAACATATAAGAAAACTTTATTTTACCTTCCTTAGAGCTCCAAATGGCTTATAAAAATTTCTTACTTGGCTTGTGCATCAAAAAGTCTTTGGAAATGAATCTTACTTTATTCCTTCTCTCCTTGGCACCTGGGCTTAAGATTTGGGCATGGTAACACTACTTGCTTGAAGCTTCTCTCTTCAAATTTGCATTATAACACTACACTATAAAATATTTGAATACATTTAGGAATAATAACTTTACACCAAGAGATCTTATAAATAAATAGGCATGGACTTGTATTTATAGCCTTAAGAATAACTCTCACCCAAGGTGAGTTAAGGTTAAGTATAAACATGGAATGGGTTAAAACTAACCTTAGGTGAGTTGAAACTGACTCCAATTGAGTTGAAATTTGTCATGTAATTGTGATTTTCAATTACTAGGCATTAATTTAAAATTAGATATTTTAGGATAATTTGGAAGAGCTTGACAACTCATAAAGGCAATGATGAAAAGGTTTGATATTTTGAATTTTAGAATTTCCATTTTTAGAGATTCATTAATTACAAATGGAAAATTAAACTAAGAATTTAATTTTGTTTAATTAGATAATTCATTTTGATTAGCATTTTAACTCTTTTAAGATTTGATCAAGTGCCCCAGTTAATGGGTCCATAGGCCAAACTGACAGTTGTTATGTCACAAGGTGATTAGGGTGAATCCATGAGAGTTTATTATTATGTACAGGCTAGTATTAAAAATAGGGATGCCTTAATATGATTATGAGCATTGATTAATGATTCATAGAGGAAATTGGAATGTTTAGTGATTCTTAGGCTTAATTTTTAATGGTTGGTACAAATTGGTCTAAAGTCCAATCAAAATCCATTTTTTACCAAAATTGGGTGTCTATAGTTTTTGCCTATTTGGGAAGGCATTACAAGATAGAGGCATAGTAATTTATTATCAAAGAATAAAACATGCCATTAAGAAGGAAATAAGATAATGATTGAATAAGAATCTCCAAACAAAGTTTGGGAAGCCTATAATGATGCCCCCTTAAGGGAGTGGCTGACACATATGATTGATGGATGGTACCTCAAAAATAAGTAAGAAGAAGAATGAAACTAACCTATGGGTGATATTAATCCATTTGAGATAATGATCACATGCATTGATTTAAAAAGTACTAATTTTCCCAAAGGTAGTTATAATTAGTAACAAAGTTTGAGACACTAATGTACCCAAATGCAGTTATAATTAGTAACATAGGCACATGCCCTAGTAGGGAAGAAGAGTTGAAATAATGATTTGCCCATACGTGGTTATAATCATTAAGATGACCTAGATTTAGTAATGATTTTTTATTATGCCTTAGTATGAAAAATTGGCATGCAAAACTCAAGGATATAACATATCATATAGATTAAATATGAGAAAGTGAAAATGTAGATATGATGAGATAATGATTGAAGAAGATACAAATAACTAGGCACAAGAAGATGCATAAAGTGATGAAAAATATGATTGGAATAATAAAGGTGGCCAAACTAACTCAGGATACATCATGTATCCAAGTGCTCCATACATAGTCTAAATATACTTCAAGCCAATGTAGTTCACCCAAATGTGAGAGAAAATTGAATGAGGAATAGAATAATAAAAAGTGATTAATATGAATGATTTGATTGTACTTTCTAATGCATAGATGCTCATCCTTATGAGAATTGATATAACTAGAATGGTTAAGGGGTTAATTTAATATAAGAGGGTGGGAGGATTTACCAAGGTTACTAGGGAAAATTTTTAATGGCTCCATTACTTGTAATATTTCTAGATATGATTTTTAATATAGCATGTGATGGTATGCATCTTGATATAAAATACCATGATGATCTAGTTATAATGTGTTTAAGGCTTGACTCTTGATCCAATAAATATTTGAAAATAATGCACTAATGATAAAAACCATGATGATAATGTTGACATATGGATATGGATAAAATCAAGAATAATGCACAAGAAATCACCCAATGAATGCATATAAACTAATTCAAGGCACAACAATGAAAGAAAAAAAAATAGACAAACAAAAAATAAATAACTAATCAAATAAACACAGAGAAAGCTTGAAAGTAAAAGACATAGAAAACATGTTGTCATCAACCAAGTCAATATCTATGCAACAAGAAGGCTCAATGGAATGATAAATAGGTAGTGCCCCCAAGTAAGGATTTATGCAAAGGAAATGTCACATCCTCAATGGTAGTGGAATGGATTGGGACTAACAAGGTATATTCCCTAGTAAGGTGGATTGAGGATGACTGAATAGGTTTAAAATAGGACAATTTTTTTTAGATTTTAAGGCTTTATATCTCTCAAAGAGATGGGCAACCAGTTTTCTAATGTTTAAGATTTTGAAATGTTTCTAATGTTTTTGAAATTTTGAGGTATATAAATTTTTATAGATTGAATTTTAAAATACCACTCATAAAATGGTGAGATAATTGTCTTAGGTTACTCAAAAAATGGTGTTAGTGTTGGCTTAGGTTACTTTAGAAATTATGAGAGCATTGAAAATGGGGTGACAACGCTGACCTCAACATGAATTGAGTGTTACCTATATAGTCCTAGAAGGACCACATGTCATTATAGTTATGCCTACATAAAATGTGGTGAGATTCAACCATGTGACAACAATTTCATGAATTAGGAAAATATAATGATAAATGATAATACTAAGGGTAAATCGATGCAATAATACATGGTAAAGGTGTTGTTCCTAATTTTCCCATAGGCAATTATAATTAGGAAATAATGGCATAGGTTAGGGATACTAATTTTCCCATATGTGGTTATAATTAGTAACACAACTTAGAATACTAATTTGACCAAAGGAGGTTATAATTAATGACATTAGTTAAGTGTAAATAATAAAAATGTAATTTCTAGATCTACTATCATACTACTTTCATATACTACCATTTGAACACATAATTCTGAAACTACTAAAACTAGACCAAAATTCCCTTGTAAAAGGTTAGTATTGTGTGAACAAGTAATATGTATATGGGAGGATATTATTGTGTTAAAAAAATCAAATTAACACAATAAAATCCTAATACCTCTAGCCTAGACACTTGGGAGAGCATAGGTAACAAGCAAGCATATGAAAACATAACTAAAACATAAAGAAAAACCTTATTTTACCTTATTTGGAGCTCCAAATGGTGGCTATAATTAGGAAACAATGACATAGGTCAATAATAATAATTTGACCAAAGGTAGTTATAATTAGTAGCATAGAGTGAGACATGAATTTGCCCATAGATAGTTATATTCAGGAACACTTAGAATGAAACAAAACAAGAAAGGAAGGATGCAACTACCAAACCACTATCATAATGGTCCAAAGTAAAACTTCTTTATATAATATGGAAGCAAATTTTGGAACTTGATATGAATCCTTTCACTGAGGGTGCCTGAAGAACCAATGGAATGGAACCAAGGTCAAAGGGGTTGGGTATAGAGGGTAAAAATATTTTTTGGTCAATAGTGAACATATGGTGGTATGTCATACGATAGGACATTGTTCAAGGATGGTGATTTTATGACAATTAGATATAATATTAATAAGCTTTCCCCCAAGTGATAAGGTAAGGTAAATTGTAAGGTATGAAACTATGGCAAGGCAAATAGAAAATGAAAATGGCAAGGTAAATGGAAAGGCAAATATATGTTTTTGTTGCTTTTATTGATGTGGATATGCACATATTGAACAAAATATGATACAACTATAATAATAAATCATGTTTAAATTTATATCCCGCACCTCTTCTGAATAGCTACTCTATCAATAACATAATACAGACTTGAGCTCCAAGAATGTTGTTATGATCTTCTTTAATCATTGATTATGTTTCATTCAAATGTCGAGACAAGATATCTTCATTGTTTTTGTAAATTAAAGTTATACTAGGGATGGTAAATAATGATAATTATTGGTTGATATGTTTGATTTGGTAGTGTAAATGTGGATGATAATGGAATGTATAATGTTTGGGAAACAAATGAAGATTGGGATTTTTAGGCACACACAATGTTGTTAATTCTAGATTTGACATAATTTTGATTGTGGTGGGGTATAATCCTTATTAATATGATCTCAATAAGACCTATTGTTACTTGGATTTTCATCCTTTGAGGATATATAAAATCTCTCCTCATCCAAGTGGAATAATGGAAACACCTCTAGGTTTGTGGATCACCTAAAGAATGAGGTGAATCTTTAGATAGGGATATCTCCCTTGATGTACCACTTTGGATCACAAATACAACTAAACTAGGAGTGTGAAAAGGGAGAGAGATAAAAAAAAAATATCCCAATGGATTTGATACACCAAATAGATTGATGACTTTTAACCATATGCATGTTACACTTGAAATCAAGGGATAAACTAAACATACACTTCTCCAATCTTCATCTTCTCACATCAATGTTACATTGTGAGGTTATGGATTAATGTGAAAATATATGAGGAATAAACAAGAGTTATATGAGGGAACTAATGAATATAATAACTCACTCAATCTTTTACATATCCTAGAACACTTTGCATGCCCTGAAAGAAGAAGCTTTCCAACTACAAATAGATGATATAAGGAAATAATCATGTTAAGGAAATAAGAGTTATCACTTATGAAAAATCAAACATTCCAAATGAACACACTAAAAATAGTCATGAAAAAGGTAAAAAATAGTATTATTATTGATTAAAAGGTATAAAAATTAGTAGGGCTTTGCCATACTTAGGTGGAGCATCTATTACAATGCCAAAATGGTTGGTTCTTATAGAACTTAAGAGAGAGAGGAGAAAAGAGAAGTTCAAGGGTCATAAAGAAACTTGTCAAGATAAGATAAGTAGTTAATTTTGAATTAAAATAGGATATGGTATGAACCATGCAAGGTCAGAAAGTCTATGTGTCTATCCAAGTCATCAAACTCTTGCAAAGTGGCATAAAATTCCTCATTCTAGCTCAAAAAAATTATATACATGATTGGCCTTGTTTGAAAGCCTTATAACTGACTAGGACCAGTTATAATTATTTAAATTAATTTTAAGGGTTTTATGCATACCTCTCCATGCATTTTTTTTAGACCTAGTCCTCTAGAATCATCAAGAAAGGAGCCATCATCATTTGCAGTCTAGAAAAATCTTTGTCCATGCACCCTACACACTTTTCCTCAAAATTAACATATATTACTCATGAAAATTTATGGGAGGGAGTGTATTAAACCTTTCAATACCCTTCATGTCCTTAGAGGAATCAATCATGCTTTAAAATCAGCTCACATGAAGTTTTCCACCCTTTTCACTACCTTATCCACTAGACCAATTTTGATTAGCTAAGATGAAGCACCTAGTTTGGACACTTAGGATTTTTTTATAGAAATTAAATTACCATATGTAGTTATAAAAATTCTAAAACTTCTCCCAAACTTGATTTCACCTTCAAACTCCTCTTGTAGTTTGCAAAACACATAAATTGGTTAAAAATAATCTATTTTGTACCATGTTTGTACAATTATATACAAATCCAAATTATTTTATTGAGATTTTAAGAGTCCTATACAAGGTAAAATATGTTTCATGGTCAAATTATGCCGTTATAATGCATCTCTAGCTTCATTTCCACATACTAGTCACTAGGAAGGGTTTTCAAGGGTTTTATGCTTGTTTTACCTCTTAAGGTTTGTTCATAAAATTATGACATTGGATTTTTATAAAAAAAACTCACAATATTTATCTTTAAGGACCCTATTAACATCTCCAAACACCCTTATCATCCATGCATATCCTCCAAAAATATATGAGCATTTGAACTTGACCTATCAAGCTTGTTTTCTCCTTTCCTGCATGTCTGAGTTATTTTAAGGTCCAAAAATGGATTCCTTTGATTTTATTTGCACTATAAAATATTTAAAAAATCTTATTTGACCCCATAAACATGTTTCAATAGGTTTTAGTTCATATATTATGTTAGAAATTCAAATGGTCTCTCATTTGGAATTTAGGCTTCACCATGCCTAATAAGCTTGACTGCACATTGGAGCTCAAAATGAATTTTTATGGTTTTAATTGTCTCCAAATATATAAAAAATCTATAATATTTTCCCACATTCATGTCACAATAAATTTTAAATCTCATTTAGGGCTAAAAGTGAAAATGGCCTCACTTGGTCACTAGGCCTAAAGTTGCCATATAGGTCTGACTGTAACTTTGAAGGTTTTGAGAATTCTATTTGGTTTTTCCCCTCATTTATTGGTTTAAAATATTTTATTATGTGTCCCTAAAATTCCAAACCCATTTTTAGGATCTTCTTAGCTTTTGGTTTTCTCCTTTTACTCAATCCACCAAATCTACTAGTTTAAGCCCAAGGGAAAGTACCCTCTATCCGAGATAAAATAGAGGGTACTTCCCCTATTTGTCCAAGAAAAATTTTTATTTTAAGATCTCATAAAATTTTTATAGATTATTCACACAAAAATTTATATCTTTTTTCTATGGATAGATCTTCCAAAAGCATTCAAACCCAAAATAGACCCTGGTGAAAAGGACTGTGTGCAAGATTATTCCAATTGACTGGGTTATGCATGCTTGGGATCCTTTATTTGCATGATTTTAATTGGATATATCATTATCATGATTTAAAAATCACATTTTATTTTTTTTATAATTTATTATCATTTCAACTCACCACATCCCCTTGATACTCCTTCCTCAATCAAACTGAGTTTCCACCCTTGACAGTATTTCTTGCTTTTGACTAGGAAACCCTACCTATAGGTATAAAATCATGGTTTGGATTCAAGGATAGTGTCCACAAACTTATATACTCTCAATTTAGATTCATATTTTATTTTTTTAATTCCATGTTTTTCATATCAAATTGTGTTAATCATTATAAACAACATCTCCTACTTACTACTTGCAACAGTCCTCTATGGTGGTTGTAGGTGAGTTTTTCCTATTTTAACCTCTATCATGATGTAATGGAGACATTAATTGAGCATGAAATAAATATACCATTTAATTATACATTTTTTACCTTTAATTTACTAAAAACACCAAGACACCTTACTCTTTGATCATTATTGGCATACCTTGTTGTAGGTCAACATTGGCTTATTGTACAGACTCTAGGTAACCATAGGACTCAAAAATAGTATTCCATCCTCTCTATATGATCATTGGAACATTAATTATCATATTAATAATTTTTAATCATCTCCACATTATGTAAAGGTCTAGAATCATCAACCTTGAGTGCAAGGCCATTTTGAATCAGAGTCCTATAAACATCATTGTATGTTCGTAGTGCATAAAAATGTGATTTTTAGTTCCTCAAAAACTAATTTCCAATTATCAAATTCCATTAAAAAAATTTAAGGATCATTTATTATGTGAGATATTTAATTTTTACCCATTATTATACCTCAAAATATTATGTATCCATGTCATATGTTAATTTCTCCAGATCTCTTTTTTGCATCTTTAGGGATTGAAGCCCTGAATTCACAATCATTATCTTGGAAGTGACTTTCAACTTTGTTCATCCATCCTATCACTTCAAAAATTCATGTTAGGGTCCCTTATATCTTATGAGGTTTTTTAATATGAGTTCCATTACCTCTCTAGAATTTCAAAATGGTTCCTTAACCCATGCTAAACCACCTCTAGGTGCAAATTTTTAGTGTAAACAAGCAGTGGGTAGAACATACACAATATGCATTATTTTAGTCCTCTGAGAGTTATATCTCCATCTCAAAACCTCAAAATTATTATTCATGTTTCAAATGGCATGAAACCATCCCAATCCATTCACCCTAGTATGATGTCATTAAGAGCTCCTATAGGTGATTATTTGTTGAGTTTAGCATGTAAATTGGGTGCATAGGTAATGAATTAGAGATATGTATGGTGTATGAGTTTTGAATATCCATTGTACCTCATAATACATTTTCCATATCAAAGCATTTAAAGCCAACTTCAAAACCTTCTTCTTAATGTGGAAACTTCCTTCAAAGCACCTGTAGGTGCACTTCCATGGAAGATAGTGAGAAGGTGTTATATATGACTATTATAGTGCCCTTATTACATTAATTATAAGGTATAACCTACTAACTCATTATTATAAAATGTACATCAAGCCTTGAAACCTTAATTACATCTATTTGGACATGTTATATAGGTACCATGCACATACTTTACCATGACTGTAGGTAGAATTAGATAAAGAGCTGACTGTGCATGCCAATGAATGCAAAACTTAATATTTTTCACCTTGGATATTGAAACATTTAATTAAATGTGTTATCATGACCATTTATTTGAGTGAAAAACCATGATACATCATGTTAAATCCCTTATAAAGGACTTTTGCAAATGGTGTAATTTGAATGTAAGTTCGGTATCAACACCTTCCTGCAAGGTGATTTGTTTGAGATATAAAAAAAAAGTAAAACATGAAAAAATCATAGATGACATTTTATGAGTAATATATAATCATCTATAATCAGCATAACCAACTGGATCATACATATTTGCCCAAAAATAAGTAAAACCTATAAGGTACATAGATTAACAGGCAAGTTTAAAAGGTCAACTTCTTAGGAATGGTTTATAAAGCTCATACCACCATTAATATACAACCAAACATGAAATTTAATATAAATAAGTTTATAATACACCCCTACTATCATTTTTCTTGAAACCTCTTATGTTAATTGTACCAAGTATAAATCTACAAGTCACTTTTATTTACCACAAAGGGTGAAAGAGGAGTAAAATAGTTTTTGCTCAAAAATGACACTTACAAAGCATTCAAAATGTATAAATAAATATGAGGAAGGTTAAGAGTCAAATTATAACCTTTTCCCACATGACACACTTCCCAAGGAGGCTGTACAAGTGTCAAACTCTTCTTTTTCTTTAAGAAAATTGCCCTCTTTTAGGGACCTACCACTTTTCAATTAAAAATAGTTGGTTAAGACCTAATATGACACATGTGGCATGCCATAACCCTTTATAATCTACATACTTCCCAATAAATCCATAAAATTCATTAAATGAACCCTTTTTAACCTCAAAATGACCCAACAATGATATAAGGACTAAAATAACTAATGACCAAGGCTACTACAACATTAAGTGACATTCATTAACCTATAAAACACCTTGTGACATCTATATTATACCCATAAAATACCTAAAAGTCATGTTTTTACCTAGGGGTTCCCTAATTTGACCTAAAAGTCAAATTTGATCAATAAATTGGTGACTCATAGGGGTAGTATGTCTGCTATACTAACTAGAATAGTAGCCTTATCATTCCATTGGGCTTATGAGACATCTAAAGTCTAAGAAAAACAAGGAAACATTTGGTCATTTACCATCAAGATAATACCACTAATTTACCTCAACCACATAAAGCAAAGGGTACACACAAAATAAGATAACAAACTAACAACACACACACACACACACACACACACACACACACACACACACACACATGTGCTCAAAGTACTTAGGGGAAACTAAAAACAAACTATTATGCACAACTAGAGACTAAGCATACCTCCTTTCTAGGATCAAAAGGAAAACTTTTTGAATCAAATTCATGGTGAGATGAAACATAGTGTCAAGCATGTTTCTCATTGGATTAAATGCTTTGTAGATTAGACCTATTCCTTGGCACTTCACTTGATCTAATCTAAACTAGATCATCCTTAAATAGGTCTCCAATGTATATATACTCCTCTTGAATATGTTCACATGCCTCATACTACTTCCTACTCTTCATTTCATGGTCAATTTGTATCTCCTTAGTAGGCATGGCTTGAAGAGAATTGACTTCTTATTCCATATAATATTTAGATGAATAGGATCTTATTCCATCCTTCACAATCTGATGTGTCTCTCCCAACTAATTTAGAGTATGATAGCCCATCTTTATTACTTCAGACATATCATCATTAAATGCATATGCCTCTTGAAAGTACATATTTGAAAGGATGCTTTTCCTTTGCATACTTACTTGAGTGCCAAGGTTGCCTTCTACATTTGTAATTATCTCATAGCCTCCTTGAAGGGGAGTATATCCTAATATAATAATTTCAAACAAGTCATCCAAAGGCTGGTGTGGATCTTGTTCTTTCCCTTCCATGATATCTTGAAAAGTAATGGAAGAACCAATGACTATTTCTTCCTATTTGAAAAAAGGAGAACATTCTTCCTCACCAACCCAATCAAAAATTTCAAAATAAGAGACCACTTCTTCTTCATCATTTATGACCTTTGAGGGATCTCAAGTTGTATATCAGCTTCCATATTAGGAATTTGGTTCTCAATGGCTGCAAGATCCTCCATCTCCTTCTTTATGATTCTAATACTAGACATTTTGAAGTAATGTGACTTATTCCAAAGAGGCTATCAAGGGGTTAGGCTTTCTTCAAGAAAGATTTCTAATTTTTTATCAACCAACTAATCTTCCTTAAGTTCCCATACCATGGTTCCATCAATTTAAAGGGTGATGGGGTTAGGACAAGATGAAGTAGTTGGTGGAGGTGTCACATAGAACTCAAAATTAGATTGAGAGTGAACTGTAAGGGATTCTTTTGGAAGCTCTTAAGGAAGGGGAGGCAGACCTTGGGATAAAGCCACTTGATTTTATTCCTTCCACTTGAAAACCACTTCATTAATATCTAATTTATATTGAGTAATCTCTTGAGGAAGGGTGGTCTGGGTGTGTTTAGGCATAGGATTTTCTTTTGGGTCTAAACCTTACACCATACCTTGACTTCACAACTTCAGCTTTGCCTCTAACTCTTCAATTTGCTTGGATAGGTTCTCTTGGAAAATTATTTCTTGGGTTCATAGGATTATTCATGATGAAAATGAATTCATGAGGGATGACATGGAACACAATAAGTTTCTTGAGGAAGGGTGGGAGGAACTTGCAAAGGATCAACTTCATTCACAACTTCACACTCCTATTAACCAAAATTCTACCCTATTTCTTTCCCCATGATTCCACTATCTTACTCTATCTTAGGATGTTAGGATTAGAAGTATTATATTGAGTAATGGTGGGATGGGTTTGTATAGGATCAATCTCCTTCTCAACTTCATACTCCTTTTCAAGACTTTTCTCCTCTTTCTTTCCCCATGACTCCACTAACTTATTCCAACTTAGGGTATTGGGATTATGAGTCTCTTTTTAAGGTAGTGGGTATGAAATGTGAGAGGAAAATGATGGATTGAACTTTTCTTATTTTTATACCAACATGGACTGATGCATATGCATATTAGACAACTCAATCTACTTATCAATATCAACTTCAAAAATAAGGTTTATTTTTTCAACTCTCTCCTCCAAGTGATTAGGAAGAGGATGAATTTGATATCCTAGATTGGGCTCATGAGTAAGGATCAAATATGGCTGATAGGAAACTTAGGGAAGTGGATATTAAGGATAATAGGTTTGGTGAGGTTGTCTTTCATGAACTCCTAGCCTATCCTCTAAGGAAGAAAATAGGCCACTCATATCAAACATCTCACTTATGATCCTTTGCCAATTAGCTCTCTCAATAGGTACCCACTCTCTTTTGACCAACTCTAATGAATATATCACATTATGAAAAATGTGACTAGGAATTTATTCACCACATCCTCTTAGATTATCAAGCTCCAACATGCACTTCTCATATCCCAAGAGTGTCTTCTTGAAGGTGGAAATGGATTGAGTTGAGAAGTGTTTAGGTTGACTAGGGGAAGCAAGATATTAAGGAAGCATACTCTAAGACTAGTAAGAATCATGAGAAGGTTGATAATTTCCATGTGGGAGTTGATATGGATCATAAAAATACTGGTAAGAATCACACCAAGGTTGATTAATAACTTGATCTTGTTGATAGGGAATGGCACAAGCTTGCAATGTCTCACCAAATTGTAAAGAATAAAACTCAACACCAAATTAAACCATGAAACCTCATTGAAAGAAAGAACATGAAGAGAAATGTTACCAAAAATATTCAAAGGATAACCCAGGCTACTTAACTAGTTGATATGTCTTAGAAGTTGCCATTGATGCTTGGGTGGATGCCTCCAAAGGCTATTTGTTGAGAGACAACACCAAAAATATCTCAACTTCTTGGACCAATTATCCCATTTATCATGAAAAAAACTATTTTCACTTGGATTTTCAACATTTTAGGAGATATAAAATCTCTCTTCATCCAAGTGGCACAATGGAAACACCTTTAGTCTTGTGGGTAACCTAAGGAATGAGGTAAATCTCTAGATAAGGCTAGCTCCCTTGATGTACCACTTTGGATCACAACTAAAACTAAACTTGGGGGGTGAAAAGGGAGAGATACAAATAAAAACAAAATATCATAAGTAAGGTGATACACTAAATATATTTATAACTTCCAACCATATGCATGTTGCACTTGAAATCAAGGGACAAACTAAACCTACAATTCTCCAATCTTCATCTTCTCACATCAATGTTACATTGTGAGGTTATGGATGAATGTGAAAAGATAAGAGGAATATACAAGATTATTATTATGGAACTAATGAATATAATAACTCAATAAATCCTTGATAACTCTTATAACACTTCACATGCCCTACAAGAAGAAGTTTTCCAACTGAAAATAGATGATAGAATGAAAGAATCATGCTAAGGAAACAAGAGTTATCACTTATGAAAAATAAAAATTAAAAACTAAAAATTAAAACACTAATAAAATTCATGGAATAGGTAAAAATAAGTGTTATTATTGATAAAAAGGTATAAAAATGAGTAGGGCTTTGCCATACTTAGGTGGAGCATCTATTACAATTTCAAACTGGCTAGTTCTTATAAAACTTGAGAGAGAGAGGAGAAAAGAGAAGTCCAAGAATCACACAGAAACTTGTCAAGATGAGATAATAAATTAATTTTGAATGATAAGAGGATATTGGGTGAAACATTAAAGTTTAGGAAGTCCAAGTGTCCATCCAAGTCATCAAACTCTTGCAAAGTGGTATAAAATTCCTCATTATGGCTTAGAAAAACTACCTACATGATTATCTTTGTTTAAATGCCTCATAACTGAATATGAATAGTTAAAATGACTCAAATTAAGGTTAATTGTTTCATTCATTCCTATTTATTCATTGGTTTTAGGCCTGGTCCTCTAGAATCATCAAGAAAGGAGTCATCATCATTTGTATTCTAGAAAACTCTTCCTCTATGCACCCTACACACTTGTCCTCAAAATTATCATAAGTTGTTCATGAAAATACATGATATGGATTTTATGACACATTTAAATACCATACATGGACTTATATTAATTATTAATTATTTAAAATCATCTCACATGAAGTTTTCCACCCTTCTCACTAGCTTATCCACTAGGCCAATTTTGATTGGCTGAGATGAAGCACCTGGTTTGGAAACTTAGGAGTTTTTTATTGAAATTAAATGACCATATGTAGTTATAATAACTCTAAAAATTTCCCCCAAACTTGATTTTACCTTCAAAATCCTCTTGTAACCTACAAAACACATAAAATGGTCAAAAATAGTCTATTTTGTACCCTATCTATACAAGTCCATACAACTCCAAAGTATGGGAGGGATATTTGAAGATTAATATAAAATTTAAAATGGGTTTCATGGTCAAAATATTAAATTATCATTATTATCTATCTTTATTTCCACAAAATGGTCACTAAGAAGTGTTTTCAAGGGTTTTAGGCATGTTTGACCCTTAAGGTTCATTCATAAAATTCTCACGTTGGATTTTTAGAAAAATCTCACAAGATTTATATTCAAGTAACCTATTAAAATATCCAAATTCCCTTACCATCCATTCATATCCTCCAAAAATATATGAGCATTTGAACTTGACCTATTGAAATTGTTTTATCCTTTCTTGCATGTCTGAGTTGTTTTAAGGTCCAAAAATGGCTTCCTTTGGTTTTATTTGCACTCTAAAATCTTGAAAATATATTATATTATCACATAAACATGTTTAAATAGGTTTTAGTTCATATCTTATGTTATAATTACAAAATACCTCTCATTTAGAATTTAGGCTTCACCATGCCTAGTAAGCTTGACTACACCTTGGAGCTCAAAATGACTTTTAATGGTTTTAATTATCTCAAAATAGCTCAAAAACCTATAATATCATCCCAAATAATTTTAAATCTCACTTAGGGATACAAGTGAAAATGACCTCACACTTGGTCACTAAGCCTAAAGCTGCAATATAGGCATGCTTATAACTTTGAAGGTTTTGAGAATTCTCTTTGGTTTCTCCCATCCTTTATTGGTTTATAATATTTTATTAGGTTTACCTCAAATTTACAACCCATTTTTAGGATCTCCTTAGCTTCTTGTGTCCTCCTTTTACTCAATCCACCAAATCTACCAATTTAAGCCCAAGGGAAAGTACCCTCTATCTGAGACAATATAGAGGGTACTTCCCCTATTTGTCAAAGAAAAATTGTTATTTTAATAGATACTAAAATTCATGTATATTATTCACATGAAAATTTATCTCTTTTTTCTATGTCTAGATCTTCCAAAATCATTCAAACCTAAAACAGACCCTGATGAAAAGGACTGTGTGCAGGATTCTTTGAATTGATTGGGTTATGCTTGTTTGGGATCCTTTCTTTGCATAATTTTCTTTAGATAGATAATTCTCAGGATTTAAACATCACCTTGGATTTTTTCTATCCTTTATTATCATTTCAACTCACCACATCACCTTGATACTCCTTACTCAGTCAAACTGAGTTTCTACCCTTGACTGTATTTCTTGCTTTTAACTAAGAAACCCTACTTGTAGGTATAAAAGCATGGTCTATATTTAAGGATAGTTTACACCAAATTATATACTCTAAATTTATATTCATATTTTATTTTTCAAATTCCATTTGTTCCATATCAAACTATGTTAATCATTATAAACAACATCTCCTACTTGCTGCTTGTAATAGTACTCTATAATGGTTGTAGGTGAGTTTTTCATAATTGAACCTCTATCATGATGTAATGGAGACATTCCTGAGAATTATATCCATATATCATTTAATTATACATTTTTTAACCTTTAATTTACTAAAAATACCAAGATACCCTACTCTTTTATCACTATTAACATACCTTGTTATAGGTTAACATTGGCTCAATGTACAGATTGTAGGTGACCATAGGACTAAAAAATAGTATTCCATCCTCTATAGATGATCATTGGATCATTAATGCTCATATGAATCATTTGGAATAATATCCATGTGTTGGTAAGGTTTATAATCATCAACCTTGAGTGTAAGGCCATTTTGAATTAGAGTCATGTAGACATCACTATCTATTCACAGTACATAAAAATGTGATTTTGAGTTCCTTAAAAACTAATTTCCATTTCTCAAATTCCCTTTAAATTTTTCAAGGCTCATGTCTTATGCAAGAGATATGAAGTTAATCCATTATGATACCTTAGAATCTTATGTTTCCATGTCATATGTTAATTTCAAAACACTCCAATATCTTTGTTTTACATCTTTAGGGATTAAAGCCCTAAATTCACAGTCATTATCTTGGAAGTGACTTTCAACTTTATTCAGCCATCCTATCACTTCAAAAATGCATGTTATGGTCCCTTATATCTTGTGAGGTTTTTAAATATGAGTTACATCACCTCTCTATCATTTCTAAATGGTTTTTTAACCCCTGTTAAACTACCTATATGTGTGAATTTTTAGTGTAAACAAGTAGTGGGTAGAACATAAGCAATATGCATTTTTTAGGCCTCTTGAGAGTTATATCTCCATCTAAAAACCTCAAAAGTATTTTTTAATTTTTCAAAGGGCTTTAAACCATCCCAAGTCACTCACCCTCGTATGACATCATCAAGATCTCCTATAGGTGATTATTTGTTGAGTTTAGCATGCAGATTGGGTGCATGGGTAGTGAATTGGAGCTATGTATGGTGTATGAGCTTTGAAAAACCATTGTACCTCCTAATAAATTTTCCATATCAAATCATTTGAAACTAACTTCAAATCCTTCTTCTCAATGTGGAAACTTCTTTTATAGCACTATAGGTGTACTTCCATGGCAGATAGTGAGAAGGTGTTATATATGACTGTTATAGTGCCCTTCTTACATTAATTAGAAGATATAAACTACTACCTCATGCTTATAAAATGTAAACCAAGCCTTTAAACCTTCATTACATCTATGTGGACATGTTATATAGGACTTATGCCTATAATTCACCATGATTGTAGGTAGAATTGGATAAAGAGATAACTATGCATGCCAATGAATGCAAAACTCAATATTGTTCACCTTGTATATTGAAACCTTGAAGGAAAGGTGTTACCATATCCATTTATCTAAGTGAAAAAACATGATACATCATGTCAAATCCCTTTTAGAGAAAGAGGACTTTTATAAATGGTGGAATTTAAATACAAGTTCACTATCAACACCCTCTTACAAGGTAAGTTGTTTAAGCTATCAAATCAAATTAAAACATGAAAACAATCATAAAATACATTTTATGAGTAATATATCATCATCTAGAATCATCATAACCAATTAGATTATATGAATTTTCCCAAAATGAAGCAAAACTTATCAGGTACATAGATTAGCAGGTAGATTTGAAAGGTCAACTTCTTAGGAATGGTTCATAAATCTCAGACCACCATTATTCTACAAAAAAATGTTAAACAAAAAATGAATTAGTTTATAATACACGCCCAAGATCATTTTTCTTGAAACCTATTATATTGACTATACCAAGTACAAACCTACAGGTCACTTTTATTTGCTAAGAAGGGTGAAAAAGGAGCAGAATGGTTTTAGCTCAAAAATGACACTTCCAAATAATTAAAAACATATAAATGAACATGAGTAAGGTGAAGAGTCACATTACAACATTTTCCCATGTGCCACGCTTCCTAAGGAGGCCATATAAGTGTCAAACTCTTCTATTTCTTCAAGAAAACTACCCTTTTTCTGAGGGACCTACTAATTTTCAGTTATAAATAGTTGGTTAAGACCTAATATGACACATGGGTCATGAAATAACCCTATATAATATTCACACTTCCCAATAAATCCATACAAGTCATTAAATACACCCTTTTTGGCCTCAAAATGACACAAAAATGATATAAGGACTAAAATAACTAATGACCAAGGCTTATACAAAATTAAGTGACATTATTTAACATATAAAACACCTTTTTAAATATATATTAGACTCATAAAATGTTTAAAAGTCATGTTTTTACCTAGGGGTGCCCCAATTTGACCTAAAAGACAAATTTGGTTAATAGGACCATCAATTTTTTTTTGTTGTTTTGGCCTAAGAGTAGCTAACATCTGATTATGCTATAGATTAGAAGATTTATTGATGTTATCTTTAATAATGTCTTTATTAAGTAGTGAAGAACCATTGTGCTCAACTATTGGCACCTCGATGAGGTTTTCACCAATGAAGTTATCTTGATTATCCCATAGTGCCTCTAAGAATTTTTCATTATAGAACATTGAATTTTGACTTTAATTATCTCTTAACACCTCAAATAAGGTTTTACTAGAAGATGATATGTGTGTAATTTTATTTACCCCTAGTTCCCTCAAAAAGGTTTCACTAAGATATTATTCTTCTTCTACATGAATGTGGTCTTGGTCCCCCTAATATTATGCAACTGATATATCACCATGGACATAGTTCAATAAAGTATGATTCTATTGGTCTTAATCGACACTTATGGGAGGTGGAATGTCAATTTAATGGCTAATTTGGGTTATGATAATGGAATTTGGAATGGTAATGGCATGGAATAAGGTAGCATAATCCTCATAAAAGATACTAAGAGAAATTATGTTGCTACTAAAGTAATCATCCTCCAAAACCATGGAAGGATCACAAAGATATTCACATTGATCTTCAATGCATGTGTAACAAATACTATAATAGCCAAAAAAATATTTTGATTTTGAAGCTGAGTCTGACCCAAGGGACTCTAAATCTGATGTTGAGACTGATGTTGATTTTGCTTCTAATGCTAAATTTGATATCAATTCAAAATGGAACCTAACTTCAATGTTAATTATTCATCTAGTGTCTATGCTGATATAATGATGTCTTGTTTAATTTTTGGTATTAGATAAGTAATGACCTATGATGGCATAATGGGATCTTCAAAAAAAGGCTTAGCTAAGAAGGACTCCATAAATACTGGCTTGTCAAATTGAAATTCCTCAATGAGGGGGAAAATATCAAAAGATAATTCTATAGAGATTGTCTTGACAAAGGGAGGCTCTTATAAATAGGATAATGTTTAAGATAATGATTTACCCAAAAGTGGTTATAATCATTAATAAGTGACTCAAAAAAGATGAGCTTGTCAGAATGAGATTCCTCGATAATAGGAATAGTATCAAAAGGTTATTCATCATAGGTTGACTCATCAAAAATAGGTGTTTCAATAAAAACATCATGGATTGGTTGGTTCTCTTGGCCTTGGTTTACAATTAGTTTTAAAATACTATTTTTGAACACATCTTAGTCTTTAAATGATTAGCTCAATTGGAAAGGTAGTGATTGGCTCAGTTGTGGCTCAATGACTGGTATGGGTTTTATAAAGTGGGGGATGGTTGGAAATGGATTATGAATTATCCATAGTAAAATAATAACCTATTTTTGAGTAATATAATCAAATATGGGCTTAACAAAGACTAGTTTCTGGTCTAGGATAGTAATTGTGACCTATCTAGTTATGATTGCACAACCTTATTGGGATAATGAGCTACCATACTTAAATTGGCATGGAATTATAATGGAAGGAATTTTAAATCTTGGTTACTATCATGATCCAAGGTATGAGGTCATGAAATGTTAATGGAAGAGCATTACAAATCTTTGTTACTTGCACAACCAAAAGATGAGGTCCTAGAATGGTAATGGAAGGGCATTGTGAATATTGGTTTCTTGCATAAGCCAAAGTATGAGGTAATAAAATGGTAATGGAAGGGAATTTCAAATCTTAGTTTTTTTCACAATCCAAAGGATGAGGGCTTGGAATGATAATGGTAGGGCATTTCAAAGCTTGGTTTCTATCATGAGCTGAAGTATGAGGTCTTAGAATGGTAATGGTAGGGCATTATGAATCTTGGTTGCTAACATAAGCCAAAGGAATACATCATAGAATGGTAATCCGTGGATGATGTGGATATTGGTTACTCGCATAAAATAAAGTAGGGTTAATGGTATAGGTAGTGGATCAGGTGCCATTTGCATTAAAAAGGGAAAACTTGGTATGTTAATTGGCCCAAAGAAAGTATCACCAAATACTATATTTTAGGACATTGGATTTGTTCTCTAGATTGAGTATTGTAATGAGGATAAGGATCTATCTCATAAACCGCATCATCACCATAGGGGTCTTGAACAAAGTCATTTTGTGTGACCATTTTATCATAACCTGGATGGTGCATGGCTCCACTATGAGTGTAATGAGACATATCTAAATTAATTATGAACATTTTGCAAAAAAAATCCTAAGGTTCTATAAATTCTAAAAAATAAGGTCCATAGGACAAATGGTCCAAACATGGTCTAACTTTGTCTAAGGATGGATTTGTATCTCTAAAAGGGTGTAGTGCTAAAACTTGGTATAAAATAGTCTAATGTCAAATGTCTAACATCAAATGTCTTAAACAAATGGTTAAGTGGATAAAATAAAATCAAAATGCCAAACTGAGTTATAAAGTGTTTCAAACAAGTCTAAACTAGGTCTAAAGAAATAAGAGTTGTTATGTCTTTGGAAAATAAGGCACAAAAACTAGACTTTAAATAAAATGAGATCTAAAAGGCAAGAGATTAAATATAACAAATTTGAAAAACTTTGACACAAACTAGGAATTTGGATTTAAACACACACTTGATAATTTAGTCAAAGACATTGAATTTTAGGCAAATTGAAGGTAGACCACTTCCCCAAATTTAGGCATAGAAATAATCTTTAAATGGAACAAGAATTTAACCTAAGTTACACAACCCAAAAGTGAAAGGTAAATGTCGAGGACAAAATTATACAAGGCCTAAGAAAAAACCTAATAAATTTTTGAACTTAAACTTGTCAAGGATAATTTTAAACTTAATTTAGAATACTATGTTTCTCAAAAATAGACAAGAACGAACAAAATGATGGTACTCAACATAGATTCAAAAGGCACATGCAGCTTTGGCTTTGAAATTGGAATTTTAGACACAAGGAAATAATTATTTGAAATGATTTGAGCAGCATATTGATGCTTTCATGATCTAAAGATATGTAAAATTGTTTATTTCAAATATTTTAAGGCACAAGACATTGGAATGAAATGGGCATCATAATGACACCCCTTTCACATAAGTGACACACACAAAATTTTTGATAAATGACTAAGGCAAAGGCATGATGTCAAAATGAATGTCATAACACCTCTTCAAACAAAGGATTAATTCACAAAACAAGACTCATTTTTAACATGGTATGAAAAATTAATAGTTTAGACTCAATACCAAGTAAAAATCACAAAATGACAAAAAATACCTAAGTGTAACGTCTTAAGTCCTAAAACTAACAAAATTGCATCATACTGTAGAATTTCATCTATATAATTTATCATGAGAGGAATATTAATTTTTTAATCCAAAAATTAAAAGTGTATAAAAATTAGGGTTTTTAGGCCTCTTCTTCTCTCAATAGTTTTTACAATGCTATGGAACTTCAAGATACTCACCCTTTATCAATAGTATGTCTACGGCAAGTGGGGTTGTCTAAACTATCAATTGACATTCATTTATAAATGGCCCCATATGTGTGGCAAACACTAGGGCATAATCATGTCATTTGGATCTGCATAAAATGTCTTGTTATGAAAAAGTCTTATCCTTTTCACAACCACTACATTCACCAATTGCTTAGTGTAGTATGATGTCTGAGTTGCCCCTACATTTTGAGGTTGAGTACCACTAATGGAGGTTGTTTTAACCACTCAAAACAACCATATCCATGGGTCATCCCAAATTTATACACCATACCATGGATTTGGGTTGAAATAATGTCAAGAGATGAATTCCTAGGTTAACACTTCCCTAAAAAACTTGTGAGGAGGTGATGAACTCCCACCCACAAGCTAAAAAGCGTGAAATAAAGATAAGTGGAAGGACTTTAGGTTCATTTTGGGATCACCCAAATCATAAAAATATTGGGAGGACGTTATCAACATTCCTTCCACACTTTTGGACCAAAGCAACAAATGCAAAGAGTGATCATTTTTTATCACCCAAGTTCCCTAAAGGGGACAAGGGGAGAGAATACACGCGACACTCAGTTTTCTAAACATCATGTCAATAAACAAGAATAAAGATGAAATTATTATGAGTATTTAACTAATTTGAGAGTTCATTTTTTATAACACTAAAATAAAATATGTGATGAAGTTTGAGCCCCTTGGCTTTTTTTGTTGATAAATGCAAAAAAAACTTCAAAAATAACTAAGAGATAAAAATAACTAGGTACATTTTAAGAACCAAATATGACATGCGTAAGATTTAACCATGCTTAAATTTTGTTCTTTCCACCTTAATACCTAAAAATTATTATAGGGTTTGCCTACTTAGAAGCCCAAAATCAAGTGAGAAAATAACATTTCAAATTTAGCTCTCAGGTTTTTTGTTTTCTGTCTCAGAGATCAATCATCATTGATCCACAAAGATTGATGTTGATCCATAGATATCAATGTAGATCCATATAAATTGACATTAATTAAGTATATTATTGATATTTCATACAAAAAACACAAAAACTAAGTCTGATTTTGATGAAAAACAAGTTAATAAATGAGTATAAAACAAAAACATCTAACTAGATCCTACAAGAAATGGGTCATAAAAACATGTAAATCATCAAATATGGAATGAAGGCAAGGAAAATTGATTAAAACCAATATTAACCATCTTACCTATCATGTTTTATTTTTCACATAGGGATTGTGGTCAATTTTTTAATGGACATTGATCTAGAAAATTGACATTGATCCCCATAACCTGCAACTTGATAAAAAAAGAAAAAGACGTAAAAAATGAAGTTAAAACTTGAAACTTGCATATTTTTATGCATCCATTATAAAAACTAAAACCAACATATCAATCTCTTTGGCCATATGGGATCATCAGTCCCACTAGGCATGACATTTAATGAATAAGGAATATGTAGAGGGGAGGTTAGTATTGTGTTAGTCTAATAAAATAAATCAAATTAACACACTAAAATCCTAACACCTATAGCATAGACATTAGGGAGAGCATAGTTAAAAATAAAACATATGAAAACACAACTAAAACATAAAATAAAACCTTATTTTACCTTCTTTATATCTTTACATGGCTTGTAGAAATGGCTTATTTGGCTTGTGCATCACTAAGTCTTTTGAAATGAAGCTTGCTTTGCTCCTTATCTCCTTGGCACCTTGGCTTAATATTTGGGCATGGTAACACTAATTTCATGAATATTCTCTCTTAAAATTGGCATTATAACACTACACTATCAAATCTTTGAATACATTTATGCATAATAACTTTACATAAAGAGAGCTTATAAATTAATAGGCATGGCCTTATATTTATACCCTCAAAAATTAACTCTCACCCAAGGTGAGTTAAGGTTAAGTTTAAACATGGAATAGGTCAAACTATCCCTAAGTGAGTTGAGACTAACTCCAATTGAGTTAAAATTTATCATGTAATTATGACTTTTCATTACTAAGCATAGATCACAAATTAGATATTATGGGATATTTAGAAGACCTTGATAACTCATAAAGGCAATGATGAAAAGGTTTGATATTTTGAATTTCATAATTTCCCTTTTTAGATATCATTAATTTTAATGGGATAATTCAACTAATAGTTTAATCTTGTTTAATTAGATAAATCATTCTGATTAGCATTTTATCTCTTTTAAGATTTGATCAAGTGCCCTACTAATGGGTCCATAGGCCAAACTAATAGGTGTTATGTCGCAAGGTGATTGGGGGTGAATCTGTGAGGGATTGTTGTTGCATACAAGATAGTATACCAAATAGGGATGCTTAAATACTATTTTGAGCATTAATGAATGATGTATGAAGTAAATTTGGATGTTTAGTGATTCCTAGGCTTAATATGCAATGGTTGGTAGGAATCAGTCTAAAATCCAGTTGAAAGCTAATTTTGGCCAGAATTAGGTGTCTACACCTTGAAGGTATACCTAGGAGATACCTTCAAGGTATACAATGACCTTGAATGTGTTTCATATATCTTTGTAATACCTTCAAGGTATCTTATATAATACATCTTGAAGGTTCATTTCAATACCTTCAAGGTACCTAGATACCTAGGAGATACCCTAAAGGTATAATAAGAAACCATTAAACTATCTCATAATAGATACCTTGAAGGTATTATAAGTAATTAAAATCAATGTATCTCTTATAAGATGCCTTAAAGGTATTTTAAGGATCTTTAAGGTATATCCTATGAGATACCTTGAATAAAGATCTTCGAGGAGAGACCTTGAAGGTATTAGAAGGAACTTCAAGGTATTTCCTTGAAGGTCCTTGTAATACCTCCAAAATATATCCTATGTATGAAGGTCTATGTAATACCCTCATACTATCTCCTACTTATGAAAGTCCTTATAATGCCTTAAATATATCTAACATAAGGTCTTAGAAGTAAATTCAAGGTATCTCCTTGAATCTTGATTTAATACCTTTAAGTTATCTCTTTGAATGTCATTGTAATACCTTCAAAGTGTTTTTTATGTATGAAGGTTTTTGTAATAGTTTCAAGGTATCTCCTAGATATGAATGTTTTTTTACTACCTTCAATGTATCTCCTAGGAGATATCTTGAATGTATTACAATGAACTTCATAACTAGGAGATACCTTAAAGGTATTACGATGACATTCATGGTACTTCAAGGTATCTCCTAGGTATGAAGGAGATACCTTGAAGTACAATGAATGTCTGTGTCATACGTTTAATGTATTTCCTAGGTATGGAGGAGATACCTTATATAAGATACCTTTATTTTATTACAAGGACCTTCATACTTATGAGATACCTTGATGGTATTACAAGGACATTTAAGGTATCTCATTCACACCTAGTAGTTACCTTGAATTACCATGAATATCCTTATAATGCCTTTAATATATCTCCTAGGTATCAAAATCTTTGCAATATATTCAAGGTATCTCATAGGAATACCTTGATAGTTTTAAGAAATGATCCTTGTACTACTTTTAAGGTATCACCTAGGAGATATCTTGAAGTTATTATATTTTAAGATATTATACATATATCCTTATAATAACTTAAAGGTATCTCATAGGAGGTGACTTAAAGGTGTTATAATTTAAGGTAACTTGATGGCCCTCCAACAAGATAATGGATGTTGAAGGTAGATCAATAAATTTACCATACATGACACCAAAAGAGAAATAAATTGGAAATATTTGGAAAGTAGTGGATATTTAAGTCGTTCCTTTCATGAAATTCCTAAAGCATATGCATCTAAAAACTCATCATGTGTCTATAACTATTCTGGATAAAAAGGATTGGATCTAAAAACTTCACTCAGCCAAGTAGAATTTGATGCAAGCATAGATAATGAGATTAAAATGGTGTATGATGAGAAATGTTGTGATAAAATATGTCTACAGTTAGGATTATCATTTTAAATGCTAAAATCATCAAGAATAAAGTTACTTGCTTCCACCAAAATAATAAGAGGAAACATGTCTTGGATGCCTTTTTTACCAATTTGTTTAAGAAAAAACATCATACGATTGATTTTCAAGGTCTTTATATATGTTTGTAAGATTAGATTAAAATATATGGATCAAAGAGAAATAGCTTTTTTGGCATTCAAACTTGTCACAAAAATTGGGAACGAATTGTATTCCATGCTGAGCAGCTTTGATAAAAGCCACAAAAGAATTCAATGGTAGCTAAAGATTTGTTAGACCAATTAGTGAATGATTTTTTAGATGTTTCTATAAGACTTACATGTAAATTATATATGTATGGTGTACTATTAAATGTTTGACATCTTTTAGCATCTTTAATTCAATAATTTATGAGGCACCACATCAACGCACAACTAGCAAATATATAATATGAACCAATATCCCAACCAAAATTCAATAATATGTGGAGAACTAATTTTCATCATGTGATCATTTCCAAGTTTTATTAATTTTCTAGGTGCAAAACATGTATCTTGTTGACTCAACAAAAAAGCTTTGGGTCCCTATCTAGATATTAGGTACACTACATTAATCAAGAATTCATGATGCACTCAAATCCAAGACAAATGTATTATACACAAATAAATGTATGATCAATACCTTGAATAATACCTCAATGTCATTCATGATAAGGTATAATGCCAAAAAACATTTATTACTAAGGATAGTGAAAAAAATAAAAGTAGTTACTGACACAATAATAGAGTTGTCAATGGCAGGGATTATCACACATGGTAATGGTATAGGTGAATATGGACATACCTTGAAGTACCATGAATGTCAATGTCTTCCATCAAACATAGACCTATGATGTGTGAAATTTTAGTGAACTGTGTGAGTTGAAAAAAAGATAGAGGATCAAACGATTGTACATGCAATGTTTATGTTTGTTTATGTATCAAAAGAAGATTTGGAAAAAATACACTTTGCCTGAGAAGTCATGTAATGATTTTTGCATGCACTATTACTACCAAAGATATGCCATTTGTTAAGGATATAAGGAAATCAGATATCACATAAAGTTCAATTTAGTCACTATTTTCACTAGTAGGGAGAATAAACATGCATTGCTTGGTAATCCATTCCTCATAGAGCATTACGACCTGCATCTAAAACATTCTGATTGACCTTGGTTCACCACATGGCTTGTACACATATTAAGATACATTGAACAAGCATATTTTTATAAAAAATGTATTATAGCATCAATTTTTTCTACATGATTGAGTTATTTTTAGTTTTATATTCACCTTGAACTCTTGTTTTACCTTCTAAAAGTTGGTAACAAACTAGATCTTTGCATGGCATCTTACCTTATATAGTTGTACATTTCCCTCCACTATGGATGTCTCATTTGTGTCATGTAGATCCTCTTGCACCTTTATTCTCATTTGAATACATTATCTATAACTTAGTTATGAATCCATATCTCTCTCAAGTTAAACCATCCATCCATGACTCGCCATCTCAGGTATACATGCTGCCACATTGCAAGAAGTGTGTCATTTTGATCTATGAATGTTTTAGGTTTATGTTTAGTCATTTCTCTTTAGTTATTTATGTTGTTTGGTATTTTATGTCTATACTATATAAGTCTTCAATTGTATTTTTTTATTAGACTTTGTATTAGATTTTTTGATTTAATGCATGGTCATAAAAAAAAATTATAATAATTTAGTTGTAGTAGTTTTTAATTTTAGGAGTCATTTTTTACATATCTTATTTTGGTCATCTATAAAAGTGTACCTAGTTTAGTAGTAGTTCAAAAGTCAAGTTTTTTTTTTTTTTTTTTTTTTAAAGTCTTTAGTTTATTGAGTGTTAATATTAAAAATAAAAAAATTCATGGTGGATCTATATATTTAGCAAATCAAATTTTTTTTACAGTCCATGGTTATTATTATAAAATAGGTTTTAGTCTATTTTAATTGATTAAGTCAATTCATTTTTTTAAATTCAAAAGTGTCAAAAATGATTCAAGAGTCATTTTGTATGTTAAGTCATTTTTTCAAAAGTCTTATGTCAAATAGAGTCAAAAAATGTAAAAAAAAATTGCCTCACGAATGCATTTCACTTGTATGCAACATCTAAAATATGAGGGGGTTCTAATTTCTATGGAAGCAACCAATAGAGAACCTACTAGAACCATCAAAATATCTCAAAGACAAATTTTTTGAGAAAGCAGTGTTTTTTACTGGAGGCTAGAGGATACATAAAGGAAGGTCTTTCAACAACCTCTCATTAGTCACCAATGATAGGACCACACCAATGATTTGGTGATGTTTGTGTGTGTGAATAAGAATAGAATAGCATTCATGTTTACTTGTGTGGTGTGATTTTATCTTTTCTAGTTATGTTTTTTCCACCACCTACTTGTTTGAAACACCTATGTTATTTGGATATAAGGGAGAGTGTGGATATAATAGAATGTGGAAAATATTTGTATAGGAGGGAAACTAATTATAGAGATCTCACAACTGCCTTACTTTTTTATGGAGATTATCCCTAGTGACATATATGTATGTTCACATAAATTAAATGTGAGATTCATTTCTTCGCATAGTAGTGGTCATATGCAGCAAGATTGCATTAGTAGTATGTAAACCTAAAAGTATGCATTAGCATATGATTCTAATTATGTCAATTCTTGAAGATGTATATTCTCCCCATGCTCACATTAAGGGGGTGTAGATAGTATTAATAATGTTCACAAGGGGGTGAATATTGAGGTATAGTGTGAAACATTATTAATTTAATGTTATTATTAGATAACATTAATATAATTTTTATTAGGTTTATGTGTAACCATATGGATAATACGGAAAAATATTATATTATTACATATATAAGATTATGTTTAGGAGATTGGTGGTTATTAGTTGAGAGATTTAAGGGATATGGATCTCCATATTTACAGGGTAGACATTCCCTATATATGTAATGTGTTCATATGATTTAATAAAGTAGAAGAAATATATCAGATTGAATAATATTATAATATTTTTTTAATATTCTAGTGTTCGGCTCTATTGTGTTAATCATGCTTAGTTCTAAACCAAATCTATTATTTATATTACCCCTTATAAATTATTAAATAAACTTTAATTGTACCAAATTTTCTCTACTACTCTAACAAAGTTTTTCTCAAGCCATATATTCGTAGTATGCCTTGAATATCATCAAACAACATGTAATCATAAAATGTCCACTTCATTTATTTTTTACATGTGTCTCTTGAGAAAAAAATTGATTTATTCCTTGTATATTATCAAAAAAATGGTGTACAAGTATCATAATAATTTTAATTAAAAGTAGGGTATCATTTGAGTGATAAATATAGATAAAAATAGAGGTATTTTGTTAAGAACATATTCTATTTTTTAATATACATGGGATAATACCAAATTGTCACTTGGGAGATACCAATGGATACTAATTATATAGTTTCATTTCCACTATATTATATGTGATAATTATTTAAGGATAAAAACAAAATTATTTCATTTAATATACCTAAGAAGACTAATAAAAATTACTACATGTGGCAAGTTATAATGGTTTTAAATGAAGGTATGGCTTCTGAGATACCAAAAAGGGCAATTTAGATTATCTTACATAATGTAGTTGTAACTTAACCTAATTTCATGATCATGTATATATCTCTCAATAAATATCTTGTAAATTATAGTTTTATATTAATATATAAAAAATATATCTAACCTTATATAGAACTAAATGTAATTCTATTATCTTTCCAATTACACAAAATCATGTTTTTTTTGTACAGGTGTATGTTGTAATATTTATCTCTCCTTGTCTACAAATGTATCTTTCTCAATCTCGAGGTTGATTTTATTCCTATAGGATATACCTATGAGGACATCTTTGACACATTTAGAAATTTGTCTAAATGTATAAAGAGGATAGATGTATGTAGTGTGGTAGAGATGGACATTTATAGGTCATGTGAAAATACAATAAACTTCATGCCATATTTAATTGAAGTAGTTGATTTTAAATACTTTAATAATAATTACCATTTGAAGGGAAGTAAAGAAATAATAGGCTTGACAAAAGGCCAATATTTTATTCTATGCATAGACCAAGGTTGTCCTATTATGCATTACAAAAACTCTATAAATAATAGAAATTCATCCCCCCACCCCCAATTAAATTATGAGGAATAAAATAAAATTTTGATCCAAATGTTACAGATGGTAATCCTATGAGAATAATTTTCAAAGACTTGAAAAATAGATAAAATTCAAAAGAATCCATTTGTGTAAAAGATTTAGATAGAATTAGAAAAAAGAGAAAAAAAATAAAGATAACTTGATAAAGTATATAAATTAATTCAATGAATTTGGTTTGAATGGAAATAGTAATTAGAAGGATATAGCAAATTACTTCCAAAATATCCATGAAATAATGAAATAAGACATGTTCCCTTATGCAGTTGGATATACAAGGTATTTATGGCCTAGAGCTTGCCATGAAATACCCCTACATAGATATCTACACAAAATGGTTCATGATAGGGTCATTGATTTTGGAGTGTTATCAATAGATACAAATGTTGGTCTAAGAATCAAAAGACCAAAATTTTCATTTGATCCAGTTCAAGATGTGCATAAGGGAGATATGATGTTTGTCAGACCTGATGATTTTATAGGAGTGAACTACATAATATAGGTTTCTAGAGTTGAAATCAATATTGAGATACTAAAAATATAAGAAGATATAGAATAGAGTGTCAAAATAACTTAGTTCATCCCAATTCATTCATATAAAAAATGCAAAAATATCAAAAAAATGTAAGGTTCTTTTGATAAGAAATGGAATCCAAACCCAACATACACCTCTTTATCATCCATTCTTATAGATAATATCATCTATGCTTATAAACCAAATAAAACATGGAAAGGTCAAACACTTGTTCTCACGGATTTTTTGAAAGGCGTTGTAATAGACTATTTTTGAAAGGCACTTTCAAAAATAGTGATAAAGGATAAAAAGCTATTATTTTCTTTCATGACATTGGAAATTTGAAATGGTGTTTCATTAAATTTGGAATGACAAGTATGAATGTTTTTTTTTTCATAATTTAGTACATATTTTTTGGTATGTATAATTTTTTTTTTGTATTCATAACTTGTATGCTCATTTCAATGATTCATTTATTATTTTTTATTCATATATAAAAGATCATAATTGTATTACTAAAAATGTCCTCTAAACTATGATGGATTATATTTCATGGTCATGAATATATGGATCATATGTATATATAATATTTATAATTATGTATATTATTGTTAATGAACTTCATATAGTAATAGGTGATTGTCTTGTTGGTATATCTTCATGTCCTATTTTTTACAAAAATGATATTACGATATCAACATGGTTAAATAATAAAATAAAAATCTATTAAATATTAAATATATTTTTTATTGTACAATTATTAGATAATTATTTTAGAAAATGTTATTCTAGATATCATAAATTCCATTTGTGTTTAATTTCATTTAATAATATTGTTTTCAATAATTTGATAGCTTATAACTATCCATTACAATTATTAATATTATCAATTATTTTTTAGTACCACAAATGAATTCCATGCATTTCTCCTCCCTTTATTACTTGAAATTAACGATCGATTTCCCAATTATTTTTTAAAAACTTTATAAATATTTCCTATACTTATATCTATTTATGACATGCAACTATTTAAACTAATAAAATTTCTTACAATATAAAAATGGAAAAACTTTATACTATGTTTAGACACTACCTAGATAAAAAAATTCTACTATGTTTTGACAGTTCTAACTACGTAATGATCATTAATTTTTTTTGAATTTTAATATTATCAAAGAGGTAAGTGTGATATAATTTGGGAGTCAATAATTATGGTGATATGCTAAATCCATCTAGAAATGATGGACCCAGATTTACCTATTATCTAGTTTTGTGTTTGACTATGTCATGATTATGGCCCTAACCTTTCCTCCTTTTTAATTTTTTTTTAATTATCTCATGTACTTAATGACCTGGTGTCATGTGGAATGGGTAGGTCATAATTTCCTTGTGTTTTTTATCATCCTTTATGAAAAGTTGAACTATTTTGATTTCTTCATATTTTTGTCTGCACGTCTCTCTCATCAATGCACTTCATGGGAAGATAAATTTTCATAACCAAAAATTCTTGCCCCTTTAAGATTACACATTTATTATAAATCAAGGCATTTACTTAGGGATAAAATTAGAGTTCTTTGACTATTTTCAATTTTTTCCTCCTTGTTCTTGTAGGCTTTAGCTGGTTCTAGTTTTTGGCTTCATAATTGGTGTTGTTTTTAACATGAGGGTAGGAAGGATTCAACCACGGTCTTATAAGGATATCAAAAATACAAATCCAATAGTTTGGGAGATTTTAAATAAAGGTGGCCTGACTCAATTCATGTAAAATATTTAAGGACATGACTCTAAGTTGTCTATGAAATTTGCTAAGGCTTGGGATGATAATAATGTGAAAATTAGAGGAATGCACATTATATTTTTTGAGGATGCCTTTACATGACCTACTAGTATGGCATCTAAGGGCCTAAAATCCTAAAAATATAGTGGTAAAAAAGTGGAATTACTCACAAAGTTCTTTGAATCTAAGGAAAAATCCAAGCAGATAATTACAAGTTATGAGAGGAAGAAAAAGCCTTGGCTGGAAATAATTTGGATTTATTACAAATACATTAGATAGATTTAGTTTATTTATAATAAGTTAAAATAATTATTGATAAATTCTAATTTATTTCTGATAATTTTTCAAAGTTTGGACTACTAATAAGTCCATATTATTTTTAATTATTCAAAAAAATGCCTTGGTTGGAAATAATTTGGACTTGTTACAAATACATTATATAGATGCAGTTTATTTGTAATAAGTCCAATCAATTGTTGATAAATACTAATTTATTTTTGACAGCTTTTCAAAATTTGGACTACTAATAAGTCTATATTACTTTAATTTGGACTACTACTAACTCCATAATATTTTACATACTTATTCTAATTTATTTGGAATATTAAAAACTTATTCTTGTTTTGAAATACTCTCTAGTCCACTTAAGTGGTTATAAGTCCACAATATTTGAAATAGTCTTTGTTTCATTTTGTTAAAAACTACTTGATTATTCTGGTGAAGTTATGTGTTAGGACCATAACTTATTAATTAAATTATTCATGCCAACATGACATCCACCTAGGTGTGAAAGAATATTTTTTATAGTGGTTCACCTTATGGCATTTTGTGTTAGTTGGAGGGTGTATCACATATCTTGCACCAATTGGCAGGCAGCTAACTATCTCCCAAATTTTTAGGGCATCTTCTAGGATTGGTGAGACATGGTGACTATAGTGCATAGTTCATTAGGTTATGGAGTTGATGGGTATGATCACCAATTTTCATCTCAGTACTCAGTGTGCACCTTTTGCCCTGGTGAAGATGCTCCTGAAGGCTATTTAAGGAGCCTAAACCAAAATAAGAAGAGAGAGACAAATAATTGTAGTGGATATTTAGAAAAATTAATCCTTTATATGCATTGTTTTAGTAACCATTAGGCTTAGGAATAGTATGAAATGAATTCTCCATTTGTAAGTACACAAGCTCATCTGTGAGCCTTTGGGTTGCTAATTAATATGAACTGAACATATATTTTTCTATGAACTTTATACTCTATTTTTAACTTTGATTAATTGAAAAGACTATTAAGTACTCTATTTGGTTTATTTGTTTTTGCTTAAAGTACTAAGGAAATCCATATGTAGGTAATGTTTTCCTTTCAATAAAAATATTTTAATTAGAAATCATGCAATTTATCTAGTTCACTTTGTTAATTAAGTCCCTCTAATAAATGGTGACATCATCATAAATTTGTATAGATAATGAGTATAGATTATATGCCAATTTTTCCTATCCTTGTTAGAAGTGTGTCTCTATCATGATTAGTTTGAGTGAAATCAGCCTTTTGACCCTTAAAGTGCCCATATGACACTAGGATTAATCTATGAAAGGCTTACGCTTATATATCTACCTAAATATTTCATTGAATTGATCAAGTCCCCTAATTGAAGTTTCATGTCATGGCACAACTATCCCAATGCAATCCCTGATTCCTTATCAATTGTACTTTAGGTGAGTGCATAAGACCTATGCCTTATGTGGATTGATGTTGGAATAGCCAAGTGTTTAAATGTTGAGCACAAAAGGAGTATCACATGCTTGCACCTAGTTGTAATAGACCAAGAATTGACTAGAGATTACACACTCTTTTATGCAAAATTTTGGTTCTATTATTGGGACCCATGTTTAATTTTGTTATTATGATGGTGAAATAGAATGATGTACCAACTTTCCCTTTAAAACATTGAGCACTAAATACAATAGGTGAAATATAGCTTTGCATTAAATCATCCAACTGGTAAAGGATAAAAGTTAATAAAATGGGTTTAGAACAACCTATATGATGCTTTGTATGAGGTATTTTTATATGAGTTACCTGAGCATGTGTACAGGTGGTTGGTTACATATTTAACCCATAGAAGAAGAATTTATGGATAACAGTATAATTGGATGGAGTACTTAGAGAGGATTGAGACCCTAGATGCTACTTGGATTAGAGTAGTAGATAAATGTTGGCAAGAAGCTTTAAATAGCTACATACTTAAGTTCATAGTCTCAACATATGCATGCCCTTAGGAAGTGGATTATCAATTTTACATAACCCTAGAGGAATGTTTGTGAAGGAATTTAGTGTATAACTTAAAAATCTAATGGTGGATTATGGGTTTGAAACATTAGGGATGGAAAACTAAATTCCTTTTACATATGAGTAGCACAAAAGAGGAGAAAGGGTTGTGTAGGTGAGGTAAAATGGAAGGGGGTGAGTAAATTAACACCTGAGAGCTCAGAAGATAGACCTATAATAAGAGATGGTGAAAATTGATGGAAGACCTAAAACCTTAAAATGCTAAGAGAACCCGTAGTGAGTCAGAAGGATCTCTTGAAATATAGAAGTACAAGGATGAGAGATATAATGAAGTGATGAATCAATATCAACACTTTATAGGTGTGGAATTCATTGGGTTCCTATAGAATTTGGTGACTACATATATGCTTAATACACCTACCACCTTTAAACCTACGATGCTTATTCATGTGTTGGATCCCCCACTTAAATAAAGTATAAAAGTAATAATTGATTCTAATGATGACTTAGATCTTAGAAATTTTGTAAATTTGGATTGTAACTTTGTGATTGAATAGATTATTCCATATAAGGAGGTGAGCACAACTACCTCTAAACCATTGGGCGCTAGCTTGTCACAACAAAACTTTAATGTAAGTATACCAACTCAATTGATGTTAGTAATTCAAGGTGGGAAATAGTTCACAAGAAGTGGTGTGGTACCAAAAGTAAATATCATAGTGTCAATGACATCAACTGTGCTAGTAATAATGATGAGACTAATGCCTAACCCAATGACTAGATGCATTTTAATATTGCCACTAGGATAGGCATCGAGGGGATAACCACCTCAAATACCAGCTACCCCCCATAGAAAATATACTAAGAAATGGTTATGCACTTGCTAGAGTATTATGACATGGAGAATGATGTTGAATATATGTTGAAGTGTGAACTAAAATGGCACATACAAGGCATGACCCAATCAAAGCACAAGGCTACCTAGTTTTCAACCACTTTACTTAATCTTACCCATACTTTGTATAGGAAATTTGATCCTAACTAGGCCATGGTTGACTATGATACTCTGAAGGATGCATTCTAAAGGAATTTGGCATTCCAAAGTTTAAACAACACTGTTGTGCTAAAAGAGATTGCCCAAAGACTCTCAAAGAGTGTGTGCTTATACAATGCAAGGTTAAAAACTCTCATATCAAAGATCCCATATGATATTCATCCTTCCCAAAATTTAAAGTGGTTCATTAGAGGGCTACTCATTCCATTATAAAGAGTATTTTTCATGAAGACTTTTACAAACCTTTGAGAAGTGCTTAAAGGCACACTCAGAGCTAAGGTAGTTAGAAGTGTTGATACTAAGATCAACCAAATTTATGGAAGCATAGATTACATCTATGGCCTTCTAAATCCATAAGCTTACCACTACTTCATTGCATGATGTTTGAAGTAGACTATGGTGCACCGACTATGAAGTAGAAGGTCATAATAGAACTAACTACCCATGGAGGAATGTTCACACTTTGATTCTAAGTTATGAATTCTTTCAAGAGGTGTATGATGTTTAAAACTTCCCTTTATTTTAATACACTAGCAAATTCAACATAACCATCTATTATAGATTATGTGATGCCTACACCCATACCTCTATTAATTATCAGGTGATTTATGATATGCATGAGAACATGGAAAGAGGTACATGGTATGCCACTACAGTAGTCAAAGGGTAGGATAACCAAGGTAATTAGGGATATGGACAATAAAAAATAGGTTTTGGGATGTAATGAGGTGCCATAGGGTGAGGTGGAGGATGTAGTGATAGAAGGTTCCCACTTTGCTCATGTTATAAGTGTGGCTAAATAGAGCATTATTAGCATGAATTCCCCATAAATACCACATATGGGTATTATTGAGAGCCCCATAAGGTCAAATAATTCTCTAACCTATATAAAAAATTAACCTAAGGCAATTTTAATATAGATAACTATGCAAGAATGATCAAGCACAAGTAGAAAATAGAAAAATAAACCCCAAAGGTGCAACCTACATGCATAAAGGTAGTCAAGGTATAGGCAACTATGTGAAATGGATTTTCCACTTATAATTTAGTTGTGTTAATACCTGAGTTATGCCTCAAGTATGAAGGTAAGGGTTGTAATGAGTACATAATGTAAACTAAACCCAAATTTGTGCCATACCTAGACCCAACGCACTAGAAAGACATGTTACAGCAAGCTATGATTACCATCCAAAACTTGTAAGGGGAGATCCAATTATCACAAGATATAGAAGAATAGACAATCACCTCTCATAATAAGTAAGATAACTTAGATGTTGAGGTATAAGAATTAACTAAGATCTTACACCTCTTATAGATAGAAAGAATGTTTCCTAATTGAATAACTTGCTCCTAGATCATGTAGTATAAAATCAAGTTGAGTTAGTCATTCTAGGCATGGAGAGGGCATGAGAATTTTGGCATACACAAAATGTTAATATGACCAAGAACTTCTAGTGAATGCCACTATTGATGGATGGTCTATCTATGAGGTTCTTGTAGCTGAGGTCAACATCTTGACCAAGAATGCTTGGGACAAAATGGGTAGGCCAACCTTGAGACCTTCCTCTTATGTATTCTTCATGGCCAATAAGACATGGGCACAACTAATCATAATTCTAAAGAGTGAAATTATAGATGTAATGGGTACCAAATTCTAAGCTGACTTTGAAGTAATAGAGTTAACAAAATAGGAAAACTACCTGAGCTTCTAGGAATGTCATGGTGTTATGAAAATAATATATATATGTACTTCAAAATGCACTATATGGCATTTTATAATGTAAAATAAAGGGTAGTTATACCCCTCTCAAATAACTAAGGACCCTTATGTCGACAGCATGGATATTGAAGATAGATTAACCACATCTATAACATCACAATGCAAGGAACTGAGACTCTAGACCCAAATTATCAAATAATCCTCTCTTGGGATGATGGACAATCAGCCTCAGACACCATCAACATTATTTATGACTTATGGTTTAAGGATTCATATGAGACTGTTGGTCTATGGTACAACTTGATATGCATAAAGGTGTCAATACTAGTAATGATAGGCTAGGTCTAGATTGATTTCACTTTTAAAAGATGGGTCCTTTGTGCCAAGAAGAATGGAAAAGAGTGTTTCCCCTTAGTAAGTGAAAACTTTAATCACTCCCAAGATATGAAGGAAGTAATCCAGTGGAATACTATGTCCATGATCTCGAGCCATGCATCCTAAAAGAGTTGGATATAATTGGTGCACTAGTGTATACATTGAAGAGTATTATCATTCATTGGTGGGCACCACAAAATTGTAGATTAATAACTTGTTAATATGTGAAGGCAACCACTTTCACTAGATTAATAAAGATTAATGAGGACCTAGACATCTTAGCCTACTCTAGAAACTATGACCCTATAATGCATGTGCATCTATGTGAAGAAACATGGGCTATCTATGGTGAAAATGCCCTAAAGAATCTATGGGTGCATGCCTTTTATAGGACCTTTAATACTTGGGCATGGGTGTGGTACATATTAAATGAGACATGCTACAATAAAGCCAACTAGGATGCCCTTAAGGAGTGGTTTTTTCACGTCTTCTCCTTTTCTTCACAAAACCTTGAATTGATTAAGCCACTATAGGTAGGTCAAAGGTCAATGGTTGAGGACACTAAAATATTAGAGGAGTACATAAAATACATGTTTGGTAAAAAATGGTTAGCTTTCCTAACCTTATTAAAATATCAAACTCTCAATAGTGACTCTAATCATGAAGATGATGACACATTGAAGGCATGCAATAGGAAGAATTTGACAGGAAAAAGGAAGTTAGCGTGTCAAGTTGAGGATAGCACCCCAAAATAAGAATACCCTACCCATATTCAAGTAGAAAGAATCAAGGACAAAATATAAATCAAGGATTCACACCAAGAGAAGAAGGAACCCTACTAAGTGTCATTAAGAACTACCAAAGTAGATATTAGTTCAGAGAGGGAACCAAAAATTTCCACTCTAGGTGCCTATTGGTTTGACACAAAACTGACACATATTATGGATATCTTGAAAAAATACAAGATTTTTTCCCCTTTAACTACAAATATGTGAAAGTCACACACCCATCCCTTAGGAATATGAGCATCAAACTAGTTGACGATGAAAGACCCATCAAGAAGTTGCCTTAAAATATAAACCCAAATATTCACACCAAAGTTAAGATGGAGTTTAATGGCATGCTAGCCAATAGAGTCATCTGCCCTATGTAGGAATCCAAATGGGTTAGCTCCATGGTCATTTTCATCCTACAGGATGGGTTCATCTGAATTTATGTTGACTATATACTCTTAAATGCCACCTGCATAACTGACCCCTTTCCAACTACAGTCATCAATAAAGTATTGGATAGCATCATAGTTTGAGAGATATACACCTTTACTAATGGGTTCTCAAGATACCATCAAGTCTAAATCAAGGAGGAAGACAAAACCAAAACTACCTTTGTTATTGAATGGGTTTATTTCACTTACAATGTGATGCCCTTTGGGAAGAATAATGGGCCAACAATGTTCTCCCAAGTGGTGATATTCACTTTGAAAGCCTTCATTCACAAGTTCCTCCAAGTATACTTAGATGATTAGATAGTATATGGTTTAGTGAAGGATCACTATGACAACTTGTGCCTTATATTTGAAGGGTGTAGGTAATTGTAAATTTCATTCAACCTCAAGAAGTGTGTTTTTTAAATGTTATTTAAAAAATTTCTTGGGTGCATCATCTACAAGGATGGTCTACTCATTGATCTAAAAAAGATTGCAATCATCCTTTAAATTTAGACCCAATCAATATATAAATGCATTCATGCTTTTGTTATACATTATAGGTACTATAGGAAGTTCATAAGTAACTAGGCCAAAATTGTGGCACCATTAAAAGAGTTCTTGTAAAAGGATGGCCCATTTTATTGGGGTATAGCATAAGAAGATGCTTTTGAGACCCTAAATCTCAAGCTAGCAAATGCATCAATATTATAATTTCCCAACTACACAAATCCATTCCATGTCCATATCAATTCCTCCAATATGATAGTTGTTACCATTCTCACATAATTGGATGAGGTAAAAATGGTTTATCCTATTCCCTTCACAAGTATAAAACTAACCAAGGTAGAACAGAACTACACCACAATTGAGCGCGAGGTACTTACCATGGTCTATGACCTATAGAAGTTTCAAAAATATTTTTTGGTGACCCCATTCATATTCTTCATTGATCATGAGGTGCTTAAGTACCTGGTAAATAATCCCATTATTCATAGGTGCATTTGTCGATGGATAGTTTTGTTTCAAGAGTTCCATTTTTTTGTAGTAGAAAATCCTAAAAAACAAAACTCAAGCCAAGACCATCTATCTTTCATCAACTCTAGTGATGCATTAGTGCCTATTAAAGATGATATGTTTGATGTGTAACTTTATAGGGTCTAGTGCATCCTCGAAGACTTGGTTGAAGTCATCATATTTCTGACCTCTAAATTTGTGCCTCAGACCATGATGACTAAAGAGAAGAAGCACATCACTATTCATGTCATCCTTTTTTAACTCATTAGCATGTAATTATACAAATTAAGCTACAATGAAGTCATACATTGATGTATACTAAATCATGAACAAGACTCAGTACTACAAGAGGCGCATGAGGGGATTACTGAAGGCTATTACATTGGAGATGCCATGACATGAAAAGTACTACAATTAGGCTTATGGTGGCCAACTCTATTTCATGATGTAATAGAATGTACCAAGGCTTGTGACATCTGCTAGTGCATGGGAAAACCAAACCTCTATGATGATATGCCTCTCATCCCCATCCTTTCCTAGGCACCATTTGAAAAATGAACCATTGACTTTGTTGGTATTATTAATCTTGTTTTAAGGCACATAGATACACGATACATTCTAGCTGCCATAGATTACTTCACCAATTGGGACAAAGCAATGCCAACTAAATATTATACATCCACTACCATAGTAAGATTTATCTAGGAAAATATCATAAGTCACTATGGATGCCCACTTAGCTTGACTAGAAATCATGGCATGCACTTCACTAATAAAACCTTTCAGATCCTACTAACTAAATATATAGTGGCATGCCATAAAATGACACCTTACCATCCCCAAGTTAATGGCATCATAGAAGCATTTAATAAAATATTGTGGATGTGCCTCATTAAAATATGTGACATTTGTCCCAAATATTGGGATGACCATATGTTAGTAGTATTATGGGCCCATCACACTACATACAAGTGCCTAAACAAGGCTACACCATTTTAACTGGTGTTTGGTGTAGAGATCATTCTACTTATGGAATTTGTAGTGCCCTCATTAAATATTACACATATTAGTCAATTAGATAATTGTGAATCTTTATGTGTGCACATGAAGTCTTAGAATTCCTAAATGAGATATGTTCCCAAGCATGGTAGAGCCAAAAAATAGACTAGGTGTTCCAAAAGCTATGGCACGATAAACACATCAACCACAAGGTATTTATAGAAGGTGTACTAGTCTTTTTATATGACTCTAAGTACCTCAGTCACCTAGGCAAGTTAAGAATTATGTGGATGGGACCTTATGTCATCCATAATATATTGGATATTGGTGTATACAAGTTGTGCACATTGATGGGTGAAATTCTGCCTAGGTATTTCAATGATAATAGATTGAATCTATACATTCACTAGGATAAAAATTGTGCCATATAATAATGACTTCTTAATCCCAATTCGGTTGCTTTATTTTGACCATAATAAAATTTGGTTCAAGCCAAATTTTTACTTTTGTTGTTTCTTTTATGTTGAGTAAATAATCATGGCACTTTTAGACCTATAGAAGAACTCTTCTAGTCCTTACATGCATAAATCTAGTTGGGCGAGTTGAGCACAATCACTTTATAAGTTCCTAAGGCCAAAGACCTAAGTTTATAGTCATGTGAAGTTACCAAGTTTATAAATCTATAAGTATGAGTTGATAATGTAAGGTACATAATATGTTCATGTGTAAGAAATCAAGAAGAGATAATGAAGCACTGGATGACCATTACAAATATCTATATAGGTAGGGTACAGCCAAATCAAGAGACATGAAAGTACAAATAAATTGACCAATAATGAGAGGCATGCTTGAAAGGAAGTAAAACATTGAGAAGAGATGGAACCTATGAGGTTAAATCGTGTGCATGTAAATCATTGCACCCAGGCTACCATAAGAAGGGCGAAGGTCATGCCAAGTTGAAACAAGTGAAAGATAATGTCCATCATGATATCTAACACTGAACCAATAGTTATTTATAATTTATCATTTGAATTACCTATCACTTCACCAAATAAACCATTATCAAAGTTAATACGATGGTGGTGGAAGCATAAAGATCTATAATAAATGAATAGTTGGTGGTGTATTTTAGTGAATTTTACAAGTTTAGTAGATTTCAAGAAATTCACATGATGATATCCATTAATGAGGTAGATAAAAATATATAAAGGGGTAGATGATATAATTTAATATTTTTATAACATTTTTAATAATTCCAAACAAATCATAGAGCTAAAGTCATTAAAATGAGAGAATGCTACCAGATAGAACTAGTCATCTATGGCCCCCAAGTTTGCATTCCACTTCAAGTTGAAAATGAGGCAAGTGGAGAGAAATTGATAGAAAAATATGGTAGTAGGACTTTTTTAGAATTACCAAGCCACCATTAATAGTGTATCAAGCTCAAGAGATGAACACAGTTGCATTTCTAATGAATGTGAAAAAGCACTAAACATGATTTTGGGCTTCGATAAAATTAAATAGCCATACTTCAATAATAGTATATTTAGGATGGGAAATAAGAGGTTAATAATAGGTCTACCATAGGCATAGAAGGATGCAAAAAAAGCATGGGTAGTGAAAGAAACACCCATTATGAAATGGGAGGTGTAGATGGTGGAAGGCATGATCATCATGGAAGTAGATCCATAAGTGAGCAAAAATCTTGCCTATAGAGAAATGAAATTCCCCTAGAATTCATGGTAGGGGAGAAGTGGGTCTCATTTTCACACATTTTCAAGCTCAAGGATTACAACCACAAAACAAGGAGCAACATGCAACAATTAAAATAGGACTAGATGGTAGACACAAAGAAGAAGATAAAGGTAGGCACCGCACTCTTTGATGTCTCCATTGGAGATAAATTAGCAACCATGAGTGTAATAAAAATATTTGAGCTAATAATACTTGATAATCTAGAAGACTTGGTATAATTCCTCCTCTCATGAGTACATGGTGACTAATTTTACTTCATAGGATATCACATGAGGATCTCAATAAGCCTCACTAAAAAAATCATGAGATTACCTAGTGTAGGGATAGACATCTATGAAATGATGGAGGATGAAGTGGAGGTTGAAAGGTTTGTAAAGCTCCTAGGATACTACAAGTCAAGGTTTTCATTCCCTATTAATTACATCTAAGACCTAGACACAAGGGCAACAACATACCTAGTTATCACCAAACTATACCATGCTGGTTGGTAGTCTAACATTAGCAAGACCTTCTTGTGTATTTCCCACCACATGGTACAAGGTGTGAAATTAAATATCTCAAATTTCATTGATGAGGATATTTTCAATATCATGAAAAATTGCCATCAAGTACACAAAACCTTTTGATGGGGTTATATGTTGATTCTGATAGTGATAAAAGAGATAGGTGTGTCAGATGATGATGATGACCACCTATGGGTGTTCTCACCTAATCATGAGTCCCCTATGATGAAGTAACAAGACTTCATTTACCCACCTAGCTCCACATAGAAGTATAATACTAGGGTGTAAGGGTGGTGTGATAGGTACATAGAATCCTTTGGGAAGGAATGGTGTATCCCTCAGAACTTCCCCAATGACTTGTGTGAATGGAAACCTTTATCATGATGCAACACTTCTACATGGTATACCTTATTCTCATAGATGGGAACTTATCAGGGTGGCTCTAGTTGCCTTATTAATTATCAACCATGTATTTCATGGTGGTGCTAAGTAAAATCCCCAATGCATAATAGATTAAGATCCCAGTCAAGACCATGGATCAAGATAGAAGTAGGATGAGGTGCCATTTTATGTGCCCTAAAGCCAAGGCCACCAAAGATGAGGAAGATGACACTGATAGGATGGATATTCATCCCATCCATATAGTGATAATAAATAGGAATATCTTTAACCTCTACTATTAAATTAAACTACACAAAAAGGGTGATGATCTTCAAAAGGATTATGATCTCCCTTTCCTGTTAGTGATGAAGGGAAGGTTGCATCGAAGCTATAGGAGAAGACATTCCAAATAAAATAGGGTGATAATCTTGAAGAGATCATAGAGTCCATTTAGTTAAATATTTCCTTTGAAGAACCAATTACACCCCAACTCTAAATAAGTGCATGACCTTTGTGCAAGATATTGATTACTCTAGCAAGAAGCACAATAAAAATACTAAGGGATCAATTATATTCCCTACTATAACTCTTATAGATATGGATAAAGAGGTGAACCTTTTACCCATCATATAAGAGGAAACTAAATAAGACTGAGTAGGGACCTATATCTTGTAGGTAGAATAAAAATAAGAAGAGCCAAGCACTAAGAATGTATAATAATCCATATAAAGCAACATGACTATCGTGCTTTAGGAAATAAAGGAACTAGCAAGCCCCACATCTAGATAAGAAGCCTCCACACTACCTTTGTAAACTATTGAGGAGAAAAGAGTGGCTTGGAATAAAATGGGGTTGAGAAAGGAGGACATCAATAAGGTGTTGGTGCTTGAAGAAAAGTGGAGACTTGATAGGGAAAAGTAATTGGTTGATTTAGAGAAAAGGGCCCTAAATATTCCCATAAGCGTAGGACCAATAGTTAAAATAATCAAGAAAGCACCAAGTACCCCCACCAAGAAGGCAAAATAATATCTACAAAATGCATACCTAAGTAGTGAAGCATTCCTAAAGAAAAAGAAGGTGATACTGGCACCTTAGAAAAATAAACAGAGATAGTGGAGGAACCCCAATAGTAATAAGGTGATGTTAGTGTCAAAGGAATTTCCTTAGAGGTGATTATTGAGAAACCTTAGGATGAATAAATAGATGAGGGGGAGAATTCTGAGGAAGAAACCCCCAAAGATAAAATAGGTAGGTCCTCATAGGAGAGTTCCAAAGAGAGTGGTGACACTAGTGAAGAGGAGGAAGTACAAATAGAAAAATCCATCATCTAGAAGGATGATAAGGAGTTGAATATAAGAGAGACATCATAGAATAATTGGGTTAAGGAACATCTCTATATGTATTACATTATACCCCCCAAAATTTCATGACCAAGATGTGCAAACAAATATCAATTACACTATACTACTACATGGATGAGCCCCAATTTAAGGTGCCTAGGGTGGCTAATTCGATCTTGGAAGAACCTAATGAGGGGAAAGACTCCATACTTATTAATCCTCTCACCATGAACCCAGTCCAATCTAGGAATTCATTTATTAAGATGGCCATAGAATTTGTGCACCAAAACATCATCAATGATGACAAGGTGAGGAAATGGAAAAAACTCCTCAAAGAAGCCAAGGATGAGGTCCAAGCCAACAAATTCAAGCTACAACAACTCTATGAACATGTGGAGGCATCTGAATCATCTCTTTTAGTTGTCATTACTTCAAACCTTTAAGAGGTTAACAAAATTTATGTGTTTCTAGAGCAAATGCTCCCAAATTTAAAACCTGAGCCAGTGCAAGAAGAGGAAGATCTCATCATCACACTACAATAAGAGCTAGTTGTAAGATCTAAGAGGTAAAATACCTCTTCACTAAATTATAAGAGAGCATAGAGGTAGCAAATTCCATTTTCTTAAGCTTATCCAACCAAACCTTAGTTATAGATACATGTCTAAAGTAGGCAAAGGAAGAGGAGAAGTTGATGGCAAAAGTGTACTCAATAAGTAGGTTAGAGCGGGCACAGATCATGGGTAGTGTGAATGTGCTCACCAACCAGATTAAGAATCAAGATAAAAACTTGGAAGCATTATTCTATGCTTTATAGACTAAGGCATGTGAGTAAGGAGTAATCCTATTTGAGAGTTTAGAAAAGGCCAAAGCTAATGTTGAGGCCTTCTAGAAAGAGATAAAATATATGTGTTTTTTCTCACTATTACATCCTCTAAGATAGATAGAACTTCCAAAGAAATAAATATTGATATTAAGGGATTTGAAGACTTTAGCACCAAACTTAAAGAGAATACGCCTAAGTTTTATGCTCCTAAGAGCTTGACAACCTAGTTTAAGGATAGACTAAAGTTTTGGTATGGGCTAATGTTGAGACCATAACTCATTAAGTAAAGGATTCATGCCAACATGGCATCTACCTAGGTGTGAAGGAATAATTTTGTGTAGTGGTTCACCTTGTGGCATTTTAGTGTCAGCTGTAGGGTGTAGAACATATCTTGCACCAATTGGGAGGTGACTAACTATATTGGATATTTTTAGGGCATCTTATAAGATTTACAAGATGTCATGACTAAAACATAGAGTTCACGAGATTATGGATCTGGTGGGTATGATCACCAATTTCTAGCTCAGTATTTGGTGTGCACCTTTTGCCCTAACGAATATGATCTTGAAGGCTATTTAAGGAACCTGAGCTAGAAGAAGAAGAGAGAGATGATGAATTGCAGTGGATCTCTATCAAAATAAATCATCTGTAGATATTGCTTTGGCAGCCATTAGGCTTAAGAATAATATGGAATCCATGAAGGCTCCATTTGTAAGTACCCAATCTCGTCTATGAGCCTCTACGTCACTAATTAATATGAACTAAACATATATTCTGCTATGAAATCTAGACTCTATTTTTAACTTTGATTAATGGCAAAGACTGTTACATAATCTATTTGGTTTACTTGTTTTTATTTTGAATACTAAGGAAATGTGTATGTAGGTAATGTTTTACTTTCAATATAAATATGTTAATTAATAGTCATGTAATTTCTCTAGTTCACCTCATTAATGAAGTCCCTATAATAAATAATGAAATCATCATAACTTTGTATATAGAATAAGCATAGAATTTACACCAAGTGTTCTTATTCTTGTTAGGAGTGCATGTCTAGCATGAGTAGTTTGAGTGAAATCAGCCTTTTGGCCCTTCAAGTGCCCATATGATACTAGGCTTAGTCCATAAAAATATTGTGCCTATGGATCTACCTAAATATTTAATTGAATTGATCAAGTCCCCTAATTGAAGTCTCTCACCATGGCACAACTAGCTCAACATGGGCCCCAGTTCCTTCTTAGTTGTGCTTTGGGTGAGAGCATAATGCGTGTGCCTTATGTGGATTGATGTCAATACAACTGAGTGTTCAAATGTTAAGTGTAAAGGAGTTATACCATGTTTTTTCTTGGTTGTAATAGATTAAGAATTGACTATAACTAACACACTCTTTTCTACAACATTATGTATGAGGATTTTTGGGAGCATGTAGGTAAATGAGGGTTTGGAACTCTTTTCCATGCATATATAATTTGGACATGGGGTGTTTAAAGATTTTAAGTGGTGTTCATTAGAGTTCCACTTGGTAGAATGAGTAGTTCTACCAAATATAATTTCTAATGAGTATGTAAAAAATTGTTATAAGGAACTGTGGAGCAAAAGAAAAGGTGGTAGTGAACTGAAAAAGGTAGTAGGAAGCAAGGAGTTGATATTGGGATTCTACTAGTTACCACATTGTGAGGATAAACAAGTAAGTTTAGAAAAAAAAATTTAAGGCATGAATGTGAATTAGGTGCTTGCAAGTTTTAAACAAATATGTTTATGGTATGGAATCACATATAAATATCTTGAATAGACCTAAACTTGATAGTTTTCTTGAGAAAAAATTGAGTAAAATCATATAAAGGGAGACTATAATTTCCACCTCACCCTTAGAAGGCATAAAGTTGAAATGATAAAATAAAAGGGTTTAATTGGTTGCTCATTTGATTATTTTAATGGATTTGAATGTCTAATTATGTTTTTTAAATAACTTCAAATATTTATTTATTTGATTATTTCAATAACTTCAAATGGTTTTTTATAGGGTTGTGGTCGATATTGGGTCATTGGCTAAGTATTAGAGGTCACTAGGGTTTTGTGACATTTAAGTTTTATTTATTTTACTTTGATTTTGAGCCATTCAGTTATTTTCATCTAAAACCCAAATCTACCCTCAGTGATCTCATTTTCATCATGCTAGAAGGACAACCTATGTATTCTAGTTTTGTCATTGGATGTTTGTTCACCTTCCCAACTGATGGTTGGGGTTGGTAGGGAACCCACATATAATTGGGCTCATTTTGCATTATAAAAGCAATAACATGTAGAATATTATTATTCATTGATGTTGGGATTAGTCTCTTATGCTTATTCATGATTTGTAATGGCATATGGAAATGTATGATAACACTAGATCACTAAGACAATGATCTGTAGAGATATTTTGTTCTTGAAAATTAAAAAAAGGGGGTTATTTGATTTACAATTTAACTTTATTACTTGATAAAAATTTGTGTATACTTATATGCATATATGGTTTAAAATTTAAAACCTGTACATTACATATTTTAAGAATATTTATAGAGAGTTTTGCTATTTTATGGTTCTTTTTCATTTAAGGTAATAAGATTACTCATGATTGAATAGATGATTATGTTGCTCAATGCATTTGTCATTAAATAAATATAATTGATATTCAATGAGGAAGTTTTATGTTGCATTTGATATTTTTTATTTACAAAAATTATATATGCTTATGATGCCATTAGAAATGAATATGTATCTAAAATTATTTTGGCATAAACTATTTAAGTTTGTTTCTTACCTTAATCTTTTCAAATTAACCTCCTTATTACTCTATGTAGATTGTGTCTGAAAAATTACTTAGATGATAATACAGTTTGTTATATATTAAACTCTTGAAAGGGCACGACCCTACATACTTATTCAAGTAAAATGAGAATTTGTGTTGAACTTTATTTGATTTTCACTTTGTAAAGTAATTAAATTAGGTTGTTGGGCAAGCATCATATCATTCTTTATTTAGTATTTGATAAAAAAACCTCTTTAATTTTAAGACTGTTGGATTCCTTGGTCCTTGATATTAGTATGAAGTAAATATGAGTTTATCAGTTGAAGACATGGAAGACTGGTATAAATTCATAATCAATTAAATTTAAAATATTTTATTGAGTCATTATAATTTAGTCATTATGTTGGATTAAATTGAGATGGATGTTTATGTTTTAAAAAACTTGTGAAATATATTTATAACTCCTGTAGAGTCATGAGTATTGCTCACATGTTAAATCAACATATGGTGTGTTTGGTTTGGTAGAATTAAAAATTTGGTCTCTCCATTTGTATTTAAATTTTGTATTTCATCATGCTTTAGTATGTTTTTCATGCAAGCATGAAGCTTTTATTTATTCATAAAATTTTATTTAAGGGAACATAATTGTCATAGTTTATATTTTTGGATTTAATATTGGAGTCACTATAATCTCTCAACTATACATATACAGTCTAAGTAGTAGCTTGACTAAGATAATTAAATATATTTCTACTCCTAATAAATGTCTAATTTGATTACATTATTATTCTAGGCTTAGAATGAATTCATAGCGAATTTATGGCTTTTGATTGTCAATTGTGGCTTGTTTTAATATGAAATCAACTTGCATAATTTTTTAATTATTGGTAATATGGACTTTTGGTTTATCAATTAAATCAATAACATTGATATTTAATGGTCTAAGACTTTTCACCATTCTATTAAAGTTAAAGGTTGGCTTCTTTGTGTAGTCTAAAACTTGGGTGAACGCATTATTTTATCACATGTTTTTATAAAATATGGGTAAAACATATTAAATGGAACTTGGTTATTTAATAAATTAGAATTCATATTAATAATACTCGATTGTCTTAGTATTTATAAATGAAGTTTTTTCTAAGCTAATAATGGAAAATAAGACTTGAATTTAAGTCTTGAGGATCCATGTAGAATGATGGCTCTATGAAATATTCATTGTCACTTTAGACCACATGCCTTGGTAAAATGATTAAGACATTTAGTAAAGAATAACCTAACATATTAGGGCCAATAAAACTTGGTAGTTATGTAATATTATTAGAATGTTTATTTTGGTAGCTCTCTTGGATTAACCCTAATTCTTTTGGAAAATTATGAAAGTTTTGTTATGTGGTATTTGAAGGGGAGTCGTGATTATTACTCCAAGTCAATATTTTATGTCACATATCTCTTTAATGGGTAAAGGATTTTTAAATATATTATTGTGAAGAATAGTTTAAACTATCATTTGAATATGATATAGTAAGAGAATTTATAAGTATCTTGATGATGGTATTTGAGATGAGTAATTTATTACTCATCCCAAATACAATCAAGTTATGTAATATACTTAAAATCAATTTTATTTGATTTAGAGAAGAGTTTTTGGGTTTTGAAAAAAATATAAACTCCAATGTTTATTTAAATAATGAGATGAAAAACACTTGTGAAGGATTATAATAATAGTAATATAATTCCATCTCATAAATCACTAAAATGATAGAGCCTTTCATTTACAATGCACAAAGAAGTGAATTTAATCATTCTTATATTATATATTTATTAACACCAAAGATAAAAAGGTATTAAATAAGGTGGTTATTTATGATTGTATGTTTTTTGTCTTCATTAAAATGCAATAATATATTCCCTTAATATGAAAGGTTGTGGTTAAGCATTTGTTATTGAACTACAGAAAATCATTAAATATGTAATCCTATTAGTTAGATAGTGTAAATTACATAGGTGGCATGGTGGTCTCATACCAACACTATGTAACCAAGTAAGATGATTTCTTGATTTGACCTAGTGAGTGAGGTGGTATAAGATTTGATTGTGCTCAAGGTTTCCACTAAGGAACTCATTAAAATTTTCTATAAATTCTTATTCAAAACAATATCATGGAGTTAAAAAATTTATATGTTTGCATCTTCCTTTAAAATAAATATGTTTAATGTCTTGTGATTCAAATTATTATAAATAATGTAGATAAATAAGGTTATTAATAATTTCATATTATTGGTAGTTTAGAATGATTATTGCAAACTAATTTAAATAATTAAACTAATCCTAAATGTTTTGACATCTTATTTGAGCCATTAGTTATGCACTCTTCATACACAAAGGTTCTTTAAAATTCTTTTTAGAAGATGCATGATCAAGTCAGTTGTAAATAAAAATTCATGGTTGTTGTCTAACTTAGTGTTGGAATTCATGAGCATAATCCCTAGAAATCAAGTTTTTGATAACTCAAAATTTAAGGTTTATGGAATGTAGTATCAGAGTCTTTGTTTAACTCATAGAAGGAAAATGTTTGTGAAAAATTTTATCTGAATATATGTTTAAATTTTCCCAAGATGGTACTAACTAGAGTAGTTTGAGAAAACTACAATATCATAAGTGACCTGGTTGACAATCATGAACTAGATGAGCATGCACACATTGATGTTGATGTTGATCATGATGGCATCCATTCTAAAAATCAAGATAACCTTGAAGAACATATTATTAAAGAATAAAATGTTGTTTTTCATGATATATTGGGTGCATTTCATAACATTCAAGAGAAAATAGAAGGGTGTGGTCAAAGTTTGACCCACCTATAGAATCTATAGGAAGGTGGGTAAGAATAAGAGCTTCATGATGTGAATCCAAGGCAACCTAAATTTATTGGTCTCATCATAAAGGATCTAAAAAAGCTTCATCCTCCTATGTTTTTTGGTGAAGACACTAGTTGTGATGTTGAGGTATGGTTGATAAATTTTTAGAATTATTTCACTTTATAGAAAATGGATTCTAACATCAAAACATGTATTAAATCTTATCAGGTGGTGGGTGTGACAAATTATGGTGGAATCACTTGTGTGTTATTAATGGGTATCATTCCATGACTCTTTCATGGGAGAAATATGGGAAACATTTCAAAAAAAAGGTATCTAAATAACATTTATAAAGAGCATAAAATCATTGAATTTTAGTTTCTAAAACAAGGAACTATGATTGTTTCAGAATATGAAAATAATTTTATTTTACTCTTGTGGCATGTGAATTACATGCAAGATGAAAAAACTAAGGTTTTCAAGTTTAATCTAAGTTTAAACAAAGTCCTCATGCATGTTGTGAACATGACAAACCCAAAAAAAGAGTTGTTGCTCTAGAATCAACATAATGTGCTGAAAAAAGGATAAGTCTCGCAAGAAGGCAAGATAAGACTTTCAAAATAGTAGGATTAAAATTTAAGTCTCAAATAATAATTCCACCTCTAATTAAAAACTTAAAAATAATTAATAAAAATAAGACTTATATAAAGAATCACAACTCTTCAAGAAAATTTTAGAATATTGAAAGTTATAAACCTAACTCATTTGTTAAGGAGAATGTTGAAACCAGTAATCAACAAAGATTTTGTGGACCTACCATAGGAGCTAATATAATACCTCTTCCAACCAAGACTATTGTAACATTTTTGTAATGTGGTGATAATCATTCTCATTAGGACTATCCTAACTTGAAAGGCAACCACAAGGTTTATATAGCTATAAACAATTGAAATGCATAATTTCAATCAACCTTTATTGAGACCTGATGTATAATTTTTGGATTTTCCTTCAAAATTTTAATTGATTAAGGAGAAATTAATAGTTTAATTTCTCCTGCAAGGGATATAAAATATAAAACCAAACCAATTAGATTTAGATAATAATGGTAGGCAAAGTTTGGCACTAAGAAAAAAGTGGTCATTTCAGAATGTCTTGAGCAAAGTGAGATTAATTTAGGAGTTTTAAGACCCACGTAAACTTTTTATTTACTCCTCTAGAATCATGTGGACTTACCTTACGTATGGAATGGTTTGAAAATCATCAACCCAATCTTTATTACTATAATAATAAGATCCAATGCTTATATGAAGAAGGTAAACATGTAGTAATCCAATAAATCTTCAAGCCTTCAACCCAAAGGATATTTTTAGCCTTACGACTAAATAAAGATATTAGAAAAGGGCTTTAGGTCTATGTCATTAAGCTGAATGATTTTTTTTAGGAAAAAAAGTCTATTATTCAATAATTTCTTATCTTGGATGAGTACATATGTCTTTTCATAAGAACAGCTCAGATTACCTTCTAAGATAGAATTTGACTTTGAAATTGATGTAATGTTGGGTGTTTCACCAGTATCCAAAGCACCTTATTAGATGAATGTATCATATATAAGATAACTTAAGGTTCATCTACAATATCTATTGGATAAGGTAATGATACACCCAAATGTGTCACCTTGGGGAGATCTCATAGTATTTGTTGAAAATGAAGATGTAACCGCTTAGATTATGCATTGATTATAGAATGTTAAACAAGTTTAATATTAAGAACAAGTATCCTATTCCTAGAATAGATGATCTCTTTGATCAAATGAAAGGAGTAGTCATGTTTTAAAAGATAAATCTTTAATCACGGTATCACAACCTCTATATCAAAGATGAAGATGTTCATAAAATAAATTTTAGAAATAGATATGGACACCATGAATTTATGGTTATGCCCTTTGGTCTAACCATTGCTCTAGTAAATTTCAAGAATTTAATGAATAGTGTTTTCCAAGATTATCTTGACCAATTTTTTTTACTATTCCTATATGAAATTTCAATTTATTCAAGGGATGAATAACAACATGAACAACACTTAAGAATGGTGTTAAAAATTTTGAGGTAGCATAATTTTTTTGGAAAATTGTCCAAGTGTTCTTTCTTCCAATCACAAATTCACTACTTAGAATAAGTAATTTTTTGAGATGGCCTTGTAGTAAACCCTACAAAGATTTTAACCATTAATGAATGGCCAAATCTAAATAATGTGCATAAAGTGTGAATATTCATAGGACTTGTTAGTTACTATTAAATATTTGTGAAATATTTCTCAAGGATTATAAATCATAACTTCTTTAAAAATGAAGGGAAAGAAGTTTGACTAGAATCCTAAGTGTGATTCAGTTTTCCAAGAACTAAATATTTTTCTAAATTCAACTCTTATTTTGGTCACACCAAACCTAAATGGTAACTTTAAAATTTTGGTTAATGTATATAAAGTGGGTGTTGGAGTTTTTTTGACTCAAAATGTCAAGGTGGTTTCTTATGGGTTTAAAAAGCTCAAAACTCATGAACATAATTACCCAAATCATGATTTAGAGCTAGATATTATTATCCATGCACTCAAATGGTGGAATCATTTCCTATTAGGGAAGCATTTCAAAATAAAATTAGACCATATAATTCATGCACATTTGTTTTCTTAGGATGATTTGAATGTAAGGCAAAGAAGATGACTAAAATTTATCAATAATTTCAATACTGATATAGATTATGTGAATGGAAAAGAGAATAGAGTATTTTATGCTCTAATTAGGTAGACCTACATTTTTTTATCTTTATTTTGAGAATAAATTTCAATGACTATGTGTTATTAAATAAAAAAATTAGACTCAAAATGTCTAAATATCTACAATAATTTAGGATCAAAACTTAACTAAATAAATTTTCAATGGATCATGATGGTATACTAAGACATAGAGGGATAACTTATGTTATAATCTTAAGTAATCTAAGATAACTATTCTTGAATAAAGTGCATGTAACACTTCATTATGCTCACCTTGTTGTCTCAAAAATGATATAAGAGCTTAAAATTTTATATTTTTGGCCAGGCAAGAAGAAAGATGTGGTTGTCTTTATGGCTCAGTGTTTGGAATGCCTATGAGTTAAGTCTAAACATGGAAATCCCATAGGATTATTTTATCTAATTTGATTCATGAAATGAAATGTGCAGTGATATCAATGGATTTTATGATGGGATTGCTTAAATCTCAAAACAAACATAATTCAATCATGGTGATGATTGATAAACTCAATAAGTTTGCTCATTTTATAAAAAGAAAACATTAAAAATGATGTTTCCATTATTTCCATGAGATTTTTAAGATAAATTATTTACCTTCATGGTGTACCTAAAGTGATATTCTTGAATAGAGATAAATTTTTCACTTCTTAGTTTTGGCAAACTATGATAATTACCTTTGGTACAAAGCTTAATTTTAGTTCAGCCTATCACCCAAAAATGGATGGTTAGATTAAAAGGATGAACATGATTATTAAATACATGTTAATAATGTATATCATAGATTAAAAATATAAGTGGGAATATTGTCTTCACTCGGTAGAGTTTACCTAAAATAATACCTACCATTTCATAATCAAGATGGAACCTTTTAAAGCCTTGTATGGGTGAAAGTGTATAACTCCCTTGGGTTGGGATAGTTTTTACAACTAAGTTTTTTTAGTCCTTAAAATTTTTCAAGAGTTTGATGAGAAAATGGTTTTCATACATCAAATATTAAAATATGCCTCTAATCAGCAAAAAAATTATGTTGATCTAAAAATATCACATAGAGAATTTGAGATTTTTTACAAGGTATTTTTCAAGGTAATACCCCATAAAATCTCAATAAAATTTGAAAAAGATTCTAAACTAGCACCATGTTATGTCAATCTTTATGAAATAGTGGAAAACATCAGTATGGTGGCTATGTCATTCCTTCTCTATGTAGAATACATGATTTTTTTCATGTAGCTTTGCTAATAAAATATGTTCTATATTTGTCTCATATTATGGATGGAAATAATCTACACGTGGTAGATGAATAAATAATTTATTTATATACTATTAAGAATTTGGCTTAGTGTAAAATTAATTTTTGAAACAAAAAATTTTAGCAAGTTTAGATACAATGGAAAGACATGGGTGAAATAAGTGCTATCTAGGAAGATGAAAGTCTTTTTTGGTATCACTATCTTCACTTGTTTTAAGCCCAAATGATGTTTCCATTCCTAAAGGAGGGTTGATGTCATGAACATGCCTACTTGATATTATGATCAAGACTAGTTATTTGGATAGTTATATTATGTTGACACTATACTTTGGACATTATGATGTATTTTAGAACATTAATATTGTTTCAGAATGAATTTTAATGATTACTCTAGTATTATATTTATGTATAATTGATATAATTATATGACAGTAGTATTATTTGTGTCTTTAGTTGGCATGGTTGTAGGTGTTATCTTGGTATGATCTACGTTGGGCAAGAGAATAGGTGTGTAATGATGAAGGTGGAAAATATAGGTAGGTTTGAAAATATGATACAAATAAGATCAAAACCTGAGATAGAAATTTTTTTAATGATTGACCTTTTCTTTTTTATTCATGTTGTGTAGTCCTTTATAATGATCATTCAATTTCTATATTTTTGTCTTTACTTTAAGATTATTAGTTTTATATTGCTTGTGTTGTTGAATCAATCAATTAGCATTGGGTTGAGAATAGTATAATTTTAACACCAATAGATCAATCCTAGAATGAATTGAGTATGAAGTTTGGTATATCTAAGCATTTAATAATGAAATTAGAGGTCATTGTGACCTTTTATATTTTCTATAGTAATTTGAGTTCTAATACCACTTATAGGTCTGAGTTGCATTGATACTAGTCCATAGTCTTAAAAGTGACTAGGACATAAAGCAAAAATGGACCATGGTATTAATTCATGGTGCAATATTCAAACCATAAGTCTTGGAAACTTAATTCAATGGCATTTTTTTGTTTTTGGTTAATCAATCAAACCATGGTAATGATGTGGTTAGTTGACTTATTTCATTAGGCTATGGATTAGGGTTTCCTTTTGTTGGAAATTATTTAATTGTTTTGGTGAAGTTGTGCATGAGTATTTTTGGGAGCATGTAGGTTAATCAGAGTTTATAAATTTTCACCATTCATGCATAATATAGGCATGGAGTGTTTAATGGTATTAGGTGGTTTTCATTAGAGTTTCACTTAGTACAATGAGTAGTTCTACCAGATGGAACTATTAGTGAGTACAATAGAAAAAATATTGAAAGGAATTGTGGAGAAGAATAAATGGGGATGGTGAAGTGGAAAAGGTATCAAGAATCAAGGATTTGATACTCAAATTATATTGGTTAGCACATTGTGTAGATAAATAAGTAAGTTTATGAGCTTTATTTTAAGACATGAATATGAATTGGATGCTTTCAAATTTTAAGCAAAATATGTTTATGGTTTAGGAGCATATGTAAAGCTCCTGAAGAAACTTAAACTGGTTATTTTTCTTCAGAAATAGTTAAGTAAAATACCATAAGGGAGATACTATAAGATCCACCTCATTTCTAGAAGGTTTAAAGGTGAATTGAGAAAAAAATGGGTGGTTTGAACCTTTGATTATGTTGTACTGGGTGAAACACATAGGACAAATTAAAAATTAGGTTTTTAAACCTAGAATCATCAGAGTGAAAAATTTATCCTTGATCCTTCTCTATCTCCTTCAACATAGTAATGCTCTACTTCTCAAACTTAGGGATATCAAACTCTCTCAGGAATTAATCCTCTAAGTAGTCAAAATCTATGATGGTCTAGATGGGGTCTAGCTTCACATACCACTTGTGTGTTCATTTCATTAACATGGTAACGTACTAGGTTGATTTATTCTCTAGCAATGTAATACCCCTCTCTCACCAGATAAGTTCTATCATGACCATGCCTACTAAACATTCTAATCATTACTATTTATTTGGATTGTTATGTTATGTTAGCACTATACTTTAGACATTGTAATATTTTTAAAACATTAGTATTGTTTTAGACTGAGTTTTAATGATTAAATCAACATTATATTTATTTATCCTTAATATAGATATATCAGAGTAGGTATTGATGATGTCTTTGGTTGACATAGTTATAGGATTTTAAGACTATGCCATTAAGTTGAATGATTTTTTTAAGGAAACAAAGTCTATTCTTTAATAATTTCCTATCTTGGATGAGTTTACATATGTAGTTTCATAAGAATAGCTCAGATTACCTCCTAAGATAGCATTTGACTTTGAAATTGATGTAATTTTGGGTGTTTCACCAATATCTAAAGCACCTTATTGGATAAATGTATCATATATAAGATAACTTAAGCTTTAACTACAATAACTATTAGATAAGGGAATGATACACCCAAATGTGTCACCTTGGGGAGCTCTCATAGTCTTTGTTAAAAATAAAGATGTAACTCTTAGATTGTACATTGATTATAGAATGTCAAACAAGGTTACTATTAAGAACAATTATCCTATTCCTAGAACAAATGATCTCTTTGATCAGATGAAAGGAGTAGTCATGTTTTAAAAGATAGATCTTTAATCAAGGTATCACAACCTCTATATCAAAGATGAAGATGCTCATAAAAAAATTTAAGAACTAGATATGGATGTCATGAATTTATGGTTATGCCCTTTGGTCTAACCATTGCTCCAGTAACTTTCAAGAATTTAATGAATAGTGTTTTCCAAGATTATCTTGACCAATTTTTTTTACTATTCCTATATGAAATTTTGATTTACTCAATGGATGAACAAGAACATGAACAACACTTAATAATGGTGTTACAAATTTTGAGGTAGCATAATTTTTTTGTAAAATTGTCCAAGTGTTCCTTCTTCTAATCACAAATTCACTACTTATATAAGTAATTTCTTGAGATGGCCTTGCAGTAAACCCTACAAATATTTTAACCATTAATTAATCACCAATTGTAAATAATGTGCATAAAATGTGAATATTCATGGGACTTGTTGGTTACTATCAAATATTTGTGAAATATTTCTCAAGGATTATAAATCATAACTTCCTTGAAAATGAAGAGAAAGAAGTTTGACTAGAATCCTAAGTGGGATTTAGTTTTCCAAGAACTAAATATTTTTCTAAATTCAACTCTTATTTTGGTCATACCAAACCCAAATGGTAACTTTGAAATTTTGGCTAATGCCTATAAAGTGGGTGTTGGTGTATTTTTGACTCAAAATGTCAAGGTGGTTCCTTATGGGTCTAAAAATCTCAAAACTCATGAAAATAATTACCCAAATCATGATTTGGAGATAGATATTATTATCTATGCACTCAACTATTGGAATCATTTCAAAATAAAATCAGACCATAGATGTCATGTGCATTTGTTTGCTCAAGATGATTTGAATGTAAGGCAAAGAAGATGACTGGAATTTATCAATAATTTCAATACTGATATAAATTATTTCAATAGAAAAGAGAATAGAGTATTCTAAGTAGACTAACATTTTTCTATCTCTATTTTGAGATTAAATTTCAAGGACTGTGTGTTATTATAGCAAAAATTAGACTCAGAATGTCTAAATATCTACAATAATTTAGGATCAGAAAGTTTTGATATTAAATTTTGAGTGGATCATAATGGTATGCTAAGACATAAAGGGATAACTTATGTTCTAATATTACATAATATAAGATAACTTTTCTTGAATAAAGTTCATGTAGCACTTCATTATGCTCACCTTGGTGTCACAAAAATGACATAAGAGCTGAAAAAGTTATATTTTTGGCTAGGCAAGAAGAAAGATGTGGTTGTATTTATGGCTAAGTGTTTGGAGTGCCTATGAGTTAAGTATAAGCATAGCCATCCCATAGGATTATTTTATCTAATTTGATTCATGAAATGAAATGTGTAGTGATATCAATGGATTTGATGATGGGATTGCTTAAATATCAAAACAAACATGATTCAATCCTAGTGATGATTGATAAACTCACTAAGTTTTCTCATTTCATAAAAATGAAACATTATAGATGTTTTTATCATTATTTCCAAGATTTTTTTAAGATAAATTATTTACCTTCATGGTGTACCTGAAGTGATAATCTCAAATAGAGATAAATTTTTCACTTCTTTGTTTTGGCAAAATATGATAGTTACCTTTGGTACAAAGCTTAATTTTAGTTCAACCTATCACCCAAAAATGGATGGTTAGATTAAAAGGATTAATATGATCATTTAATACATGCTAATATTGTATGTCATGGATCAACAATATAAGTGGGAAATTTTCTTCATTTGGTATAGTTTGCCTACAATAATACCTATCATTTCATAATCAAAATGGAACCTTTCAAAGCCTTGTATGGGTGAAAGTGAAAAACTCCATTGGGTTGGGATAGTTTTTAAAAACAAGTTTCTAAAAATTTTGAAGAGTTTGATGAGAAAATGGTTTTCATACATCAAATGTTAAAATATGCTTCTCATCAGTAGAAAAATTATGTTGATCTAAAAATATCACATAAAGAATTTGAGATTTTTTACAAGCTATTTTTTAAGGTAATACCCCATAAAAGCTCAATCAAATTTGATAAATATTATAAAATAGCACCATGTTATGTCAGTCCTTTTTAAACAGTGGAAAATATCAGTCTAGTGGCTATGTTAGTCCTTCTCTATCTAGAATACATGATTTTTTTTCATGTAGCTTTGCTAATAAAATATGTTCTAGATTTGTCTCATATTGTGGATTGAAATAATCTACAAGTGGTATATGAATAAATAATTTATATAGATCCAATTAATATTTTGGCTCAATGTAATATTAATTTTTGAAACATAAAATTTTAGTAAGTTTAGATCCAATGGGAATAAATGGGTGAAAGAAGTGTTATCTAAGAAGATGAAAGTCTTATTTGGTATCACTATCCTCACTTGTTTTACACCTAGATGATGTTTCCATTCCTAAAGGAGGGTTGATGTCATGACCATTCCTACTTGACATTATGATCATGACCATTTATTTGGATAGTTATATTATGTTGACACTATATTTTGGACATTGTGATGAATTTTAGAACATTAATATTGTTTCAGAATGAATTTTAATGATTACTTTAGTATTATATTTATGTATAATTGATATGATTATATGATAGTAGTATTACTTATGTCTTTAGTTGGCATATTTGTAGGTGTTATCATGGTATGAGCTAGGTTGGGCAAGAGAATAGGTGTGCAATGATGAAGGTAGAAAAAATAGGTAGGTTTGAAAACATGATGCAAATAAGATCAAAACCTGAGCTAAAACTTTTTTTGATGATTGAACTTTTCTTTTTGATTCATGTTCTGTAGTATTTTATAATGATTAGTCAATTTCTATATTTTTGTCTTTACTTTATGATTGTTAGTTTTTTATTGCTTGTATTGTTGAAGCAATCATTTGGCATTGGGTTGAGAATAGTATAATTATAACACCAATAGATCAATCCTAGAATGAACTGAGTATGAATTTTGGTATATATAAGCATTTAATAAGGAATTTAGAGGTCATTTTGACCTTTTATATTTTCCATAGTACTTTGAGTTCTAAGACCACTTATAGGTCTGAGTTGCATTGATACTAGTCCATAGACTTAAAAGTGACTAGGACATAAAGAAAAAATGGACCATGGAATTAATCCATGGTGAAATATTCAAACCATAAGTCTTAGAAACTTAATTCAATGGAATTTTTTTATTTTTGGTTAATCAACCAAGCCATGGCAATGATGTGGTTGATTGACTTATTTCATTGGGCTATGGATTAGGGTTTCCTTTTGTTGGAAACTATTTAATTATTTTGGTGAAGTTATGCATGAGTATTTTTGGGAGCATGTAGGTCAATCAGAGTTTATAAATTGTCACCATTCATGCATAATATAGGCATGGAGTGTTTAATGGTATTAGGTGGTTTTCATTAGAGTTTCACTTAGTATAATGAGTAGTTCTACCAGATAGAACTACTGGTGAGTACAATAGAAAAAATATTAAAAGGATCTGTGTAAAATAATAAATGGGGATGGTGAAGTGGAAAAGGTATCAAGAATCAAGGAGTTGATACTCAAATTATATTGGTTAGCACATTGTGTAGATAAATAAGTAAGTTTATGAGATTTTTTTAAGACATGAATATGAACTGGATGCTTTAAAGTTTTAAACAAAATATGTTTATGGTTTAGAAGCATATGTAAAGCTCTTGAATAAACTTAAACTAGTTATTTTTCTTCAAAAATAGTTGATTATAATACCATAATGGAGAGACTATAAGATCCACTTCATCCCTAAAAGGTTTAAAGGTGAATTGAGAAAAAAAATGGGGAGTTTGAACCATTGATTATGTTGCACTAGGTGAAACACATAGGACAACTTAGAAATTAGGTTTTTAAACATAGCATCATATGAGTGAAAACTTTATCCTTGATCCTTATTTATCTCCTTCAACATATTAATGTTATAATTCTCAAAATTATGGATATCAAAATCTCTCAGGAATTAATCCTCTAAGTAGTTAAAATCTATGATGGTCTGGATGGGATCTAGCTTCACATACTACTTGTGTGTTTGTTTCATCAACATGGTATCAAAATAGGTTGACTTATTCTCTAGAAATTTAATACCCCTCTCTCACTAGATAAGTTCTATCATGACCATGCCTACTTAACATTCTAATCATGACTATTTATTTGGATTGTTATGCTATGTTAGCACTATACTTTAGACTTTGTAATATTTTCAAAACATTAGTATTGTTTTAAATTGAGTTTTAATGATTAAATCAACATTATATTTATTTATCATTAATATATATACATACATACATACATATATATATATATATATGAGAGTAGGTAGTGATGATGTCTTTGGTTGACATGGTTGTAGGTGTTACCTCAATATGAGCTAGATTGGGTAGGAGATTAGGTGTGTGATGATGAAGGTGGAAAATATAGGTAGGTTTGAAAACATGATGTAAATAAGATCACAACCCAAGTCAAAATAAATTAATGATTGAAATTTATAGCTTGAGTTGTGGTGTGTAGTATTTTGTAATGATCAGCTGATTTTTATCTTTTAATCTTTACTTTATGATTTTCAATTTTAGATTATTTAAAATGTTGAAGTAATCAACTGACATTAAGTTGATAATGGTATCATTCTAAAACCAATGGATCAAGACTAGAATGAAATGAGTATGAAGTGTGGTATATAATCATTTAATAAGGGAGTTAGAGGTCATTATTACCTTTGATATTTTCCTCATTACTTTGGGTTTTAAGAATGCTTGTAGGTCTAAGTTACACTAATACTATCCCATAGTATTAAAAGGGACTAGGACATAAATAAAAAATGGACCGTGGTATTAATCCATGATGAATTATTTGAACCATGATTCTTGGTGACTTAGGTTAATGGAATTTGTTTTGTGTTTGGTCAATTAACTAAACCATGGTAATGATGTGGTTGGTCGACTTGTTTCATTGGCTATCGTTAGGGTTTCATTTTGTTGGAAACTAATTGATTGTTTTGGTGATATTATGCATGAGAATGTTTTGGAACATGGAGGTATATGAGGGTTTGGGACTCATCTCCATGAATGTTAAATATATGAATTGAGTGTCTAATTATTTTAAGTGTAATTCTTTGGAGTTCCACTTGGTAGAATGAGTAGTTCTACTAGATGGAACTACTAATGAGTACAACAAAAAAAAATTAAATAAATTTTGAGAAGAAGAAAGGGGAATAGCTAAGTGGAAACGGTAGTAAGAAGAAAGGAGTTAATACTTGGATTTTTCTAGTTACCACATTGTGTGGATAAGAAAGTAAATTTATAAGCTTCTTGTTTATGAATGTGAACTGGGTGATTTCAAGTTTTAAACAAAATATGTTTATGGTTTGGAAGCACATGTGAAGCTCTAGAATATACCTAACCTGGTTATATTTATTAATAATTAGTTAAGGAAAATCCCATAAGGGAAAGAAAGTAAGTTTTACCTTACCCTTGGAAGGCATAAAGGTGAACTAATAAAATAAAATGGTTCGACTAGTTACTCATTTGATTATTTTAATGGCTTCAAATGTATGGTTATATTTTTTAATGGACTTAAAATATTTGTTTATTTTATTATTTCAATAAATTCATATGGTTTTTTATTTTTTTGTGGTTGATATTAGGTCTTTCACTAAGTATTGGAGGTCACTAGGGCTTTATGATATTTGAGTTTTGGTTTCTTATTTTTATTTTGAGCCATTTGGTTATTTTGATCTAAAACCCTAAATATACCCCATGTGATTTCATTTGCATCATGATAAAAGGACTACATGTGTGTTCTAGTTTCACCATTGGGTGTTTTCTCCCCTTCCTAATTGATGGTTAGGGTGGGTAAGAAACCCACATATGGTTAGTCTCATTTCACATTAGGAAAGGAATAACATGTAGAATATTATTGCTCATTGATGTTGGGTTTAGTGTCTTCTACTTATTCATGTTTTTTAATGGCATATGGAAATGTATTATAACATTAGATAATTATTAAAATGGTCTATAGAGATATTTTGGTCTTGTAAATTAAAAAAATGGGGTTCTTTGATTTGTAATTTAGCTTTATTACTTGATGGAAATTCGTGTAGACTTATATGCATATACATTTTATAAGTTTAAACTTGTATACTACATGTTTTTAAAATACTATAATAGAGATTCATTATTCTATTATTAGTTTTCATTTAAGTTAATGAGATTACTCATGATTGAAATAGATGATTATGTGACTTAATGCATTTTCCATTCAATATAGATAACTAATATTCAATGAGGAATTTTTATATTGTATTTGATATTTTCAATCTAAAAATTTACTTAGATGATAATAAAATATGTGATATATTTAACTCTTGATAGGGATCGACCCTACATACTTATTCAATTAAAATGAAAATTTTGTGTTACATTGTATTTTATTTTCACTTTTGAAATGAATTAAATTAGGTCATTGGATTGGCATCATATCATTCTTCCTTTAGAATTTGATAAGAACTTGTTTAATTTTAAGACTATTATATTCCTTTGTACTTGATATTAGTATGAATTAAATATGAGTTTATTAGTCAAAAACATGGAAGACTAGTATAAGATTATAATTGATTCAATTTTAGATATTGTATTGATTCGATTAAGTCATTATATTATAGTCATTGTGTTGGATTAAATTGAGATGTTTGTAGTTGTTTTAGATGAGTTGTGAAATTTTTTTATGAATCATGTATAGTCATGAGGGCTATTCACTTATTAAATTGACTTATGGCATGTTTGGTTTGGTGGAATTACAAATTTGGTGTGTGTATTTGTATTTATATTGGTGATATCATTATGCTTTTTGTGCAAGTGTGAAGTTGTTATTTATTCATAAAATTTTATTTAATGGAACAAAATTGTCATAGTTTGTATTTATAGGTTCAAGACTGGAGTGTTTATAATCTCTCAGCTAGACATATATTGTCTAGGTTGTAGCTTGACTAAGATAGTTCATTATATTTCAACTCCTAATAAATTTCTAAGTCTATTACATTATTATGTTGGGATTAGAATGAGTTTGTATCGAATTTATGGCTTTCATTTTTTTATTATGACTTGTTTTAATATGAAATCAACTTGCATAAATTTTTAACTATTGGTAATATGGAGTTTTGGTTTATCAATGAAATCAATAATAGTGATATTTAATGGTATTAGAAAGACTATTCACCATTTTGTGAAATTTAAAGGTTTGAGTCTTTGTACAATCTAAAACCTAGGTGAATCCATTCTCTTACAACTTATTTTTATAAAATATAGGTAAAATGTATTGAATGGAACTTGTTTATTTGCTAAATTAGCATTCATATTAAGATACCTAATTTTCTTAGTATTACTAAATTAATTTTGTGTTGAGATAACAATGGAAAACAATACTTGAATTTAAGTCATGATGATCCATGTATAATGATTATTTTGTGCAATGTTCATTATCACTTTAGACCACATGCCTTGGTAAAATGATTAAGACAATTTGTTAATATAAACCTAACATATTAAGGCTAATACAAGATGGTACTTATGGGATATTCTTAGAATGTTTATTTTGATAGCTCTCTTAGATTAACCCTAATTATTTTGATAAATTATGAAAGTTTGATCATGTGGTCTTTGATGAGAAATAATTATTATTAATCCACATCAATATTTTATGTTGCATATCTCTTTAAAGGGCAAAGGAGTTTTAATTCTATTCTTGTGAAGAAAAATTTAAACTATCATTTTGAAATGATATAGTACAATAATTTATAATTACCTTGATGATGGTATTCGAGATGAGTAAGTTATTACTCATCCCAAATATGATCAAGTCATGTAATACACTTAAGATCAATTTTATTTGATTTAGTGAAGAGTATTTGGGTTTGGATATATATATATATATATATATATATATATATATATATATATATATATATATATATATATATATATATATATATATATATATATATATATATATAGACACACACACACACACACACACACACTCCAGTGTTTATTTAACTAATGAGATTAAAATAATTATGAATAATTATAATAATAGTAATATAATTCCATCTTATAAATCACTAAAATGATAGGGACTTTCATTTATAATGCACAAAGAAGTGAAGTTAATCATTCTTATATTATCTCTTTATTAAAACCAAAGATAAAAAGGTATTAAATGAGGTGGTTTTTTATGATTTTATGTTTTTGTGTCTTCATTACAATCTGATAGTCCTTATGCCATTAATATGAAAGAATTTGGTTAAGTATTTAGTTATTAAACTATGCAAATCCACTAAATAGATAAACCCTATCGACTAAATAGTGGCAATTACATGTTGCATGGTAGTCTTGTACCAATGTTATGTAACCAAGTAAGTTGATTGTTTTATGTTACATAGTGAGTGAGGTGGTATAAGCTTCAATTACGACTGATGTTTCCACTAAGTAAATAACGAAAATTTGTTAAAATAACTTGTTTAAAACACTGACATGGAGTTCAAAATTTAATATATTTGTATCTTCCTTTCAAAACAAGACATTTAATGTTTTTTAATTCAAACTATTATAGATAATGTAGTTGAGTAAGGATATTTATAATTTTAAAGTTTTGATAGTTTAGAATGATTATTATAAACTCATTTAAATACTTAAATTGATCTTTAATGCTTTGTAATTTTAGTTGAGACATCAGTTATGTAATTTTCATTAAACAAAGGTATTTTGAATCCTTTTTGGAATGCACATGATCAAGTTATTTGTAACTACAAATTCATGGTTGTTATCTGACATAATGTTGGAATTCTAAACATAATCCAAAAAAAAAAAAAAAAAATGATAACTCAAAATTTTGGATTTATGGCAAGTTCATAATTGTGAACATGGTCCCTAGAATTCTCAATGCCTCAATACTCAATAATATTCAAGGCCATCCCATTCCAAATATATTTAATAGGTGTGGACACAACCAATACTTGTATATTTTTTTTCTTTGGTTCACTCCCATATGGTAATCTTAGATTATAAATTCTTCTTATCTAGTGGGTATCACCTACACCTACTACCAAGCTCTTTGTATCAGGCCTTCTTACTACTTGGGATGCCATAGGTCCCATTCCTAATCCCTTGATGCCTTCCCATTATCCTTGGGTAGGACATTGGTCTATGGAACCTCAACTATCTCCAAAGGTGGAATATCATACTACATAGCATCCACCCTAGCCCTTGGTTGTACATCTACCCTTACCAATGGGGCTACAAAAAAATTATTCCAATGGGCCATCTCTTTATCCTTGGGAAACAAATTTGGAAATGTCACCTACCTTGGTGGTGTCTTGTAATTCCTCATCTGATTCCAATTTTAGATGATCTTGGGCATCATAGTCTTGGGACTCAAGTGATCCATTAGTAACCTCTTCATACTGATATCTTCATTTATATCCCATATATTCTCCTTCTAGATCTCATTTGTGCTCATTGGAACTCTCCTCTTTATCATTGAAGTGCAATCCTATTGTGCAAGATTCTTCCTCATTCCCTTCCTAAAAAGTATGGATCCTTGTATAATATCCTAATTTATGATCTCTCCTCTCCCTAGGATCCATCCCAACCATTACTCACTGGTGATTATCATCATATTGATGCCTTCTAAGCTCACGACTACTTGAGCATTCAATCTTGAGGTGTGTTCCATGACTCCTTAAGTTATAATTACACCAAATTTCATCTCAACTCAGCTATGTGAAGAGTATTAACTAAATATCTAATCACTCTTCAAAAATACCTACTTTTAACCATGTAATCAAAAAATGTAACTAGTCCTGAGAATAGAACTAAAATGTTGGCATGTCTAGTCATCCAAGATTAAGATGTTGTATGATTTTAGCTCAACACACATTAAACAACTTCCCACACCAGCATATCATGGAAATAACAAATGTCCTGCAAGCTCAATCAAGGTGTGAAGGAATAGAGGATCTAGGATAGGGTCATGTTAGTTACATGTAATGATAAAGTAATGTCTAGGAAGAGTGAAAGAGGGAGATAACTAGATAATTAGTGGAACACATAAATGCTATTATATAAACTTAAAGCATAAGAGTATTTGAAATATCCTATTTTATTAGATTAACTCTTTGTTAGATACTAGGGAACAAATTATTACATACATCACACCTAGTGGTCTTACTCTATAACCTAGAGCTTCCTCACAGCTCCTATCTCTCCCTAATATAGTTTAATAATAGTGCTTTACCTTGATGATTTATATATTATGGCTTGTTGGCTCTCATCCTCTATTGTCCATTTCTCTTCATCTATGTTTTCATGATTGGCTTCTCTCTTATATTATTGACAACTTATCCACTTATTTTCTTATCTCAAGCCTTTGCCACCAAAACCCATATTTGAAATTTCAACTTATCCTGAGGCTAATTAACACACCATCTTCAATCTTACCACCATAACTTCATGTTAGGATCCTTATCTAGTAATTCCACCTATTATTTTCATCCAAATTCACTTTTGTGGTTCTTAGGTCCATGTGGATTCTTTTCCCTCAATCATAACACTTAATCATGTATCACATGTTAGCATAGTTCTAATAATTAACACCTTCTTTGTTGTAAATTTGATCTAAGGCATGCATGCAAGTTGTCTGGTTTATATTATGTGTGACTTTCAACTAGTCGTGTTGAACCCACTTGAAGCATGAAAGTGCACACTTGTCTTTTACTTAGCTAATTTTGGGAGCCAATACCCTCTCAAGATGAATGAATGAGGATCTTGAGTTGTGATGATGTACACATGTTCCTATAATCAATATATGTTAGAACACTTAGTCATTTACTATCATTTTTAATCAGCTAACCATCTTATGATCATATTTTGATCACAAACATCAATATAAACATATAAATTAATCAAAATCAAACATTAAATCAAATAAGTTATCAACAAAACCCATCTAATTCATAATCCTTAATAATGTATACATACTTTGAAGTGATTTCACCTCAACATCAATTTGGCTAGCATTTTTATCCATTATAAGGATATCTCCACCATTTACTGGAATGTTCTCATCATTTTGATGACCTTGTAATGTATAGAGAATTTTCATCATATTGGCAATCTCAGAATGCATATACACTTTCACCATTTAGGTGATATTGACACACACCTGGTGATTTCACCACCTAGTCCTATGATTTTTCCATTTCAAGACATTTGTCTAAAATTTTCATAGTCTCATCATTTTGGCCATGATCTCACCACTTTCATGGGTGATTCTACCATGAATAACATTTTATTCATGTAAAAATATCCACACATGCTACTTTAACATGTCATTAATGCTCTTAAATTCTAACATTTTCAAATTTTAATTTTACTTACCAATGGTGTACTCCCTAGTGGTTGTTGATACTCTTGCATGTGCTCTCCAAGGTGTCTATACACTAAAATATGAGCCATGATAGCTAAAAGTCTCACACACAAATCCAAAGCCTAGGAATTCAAAGGGAGGAGGGTGGAAATGAATTATTTTCACTCCCAAAAAGATTTATTCATAGTCCTAATTTCAAATTTTTGCCCACCCCCTAATGCATGCATTTTTATTTTGGGAGGATTATTTTTTGGCTCTATTCACCACTTTTATTCCCATTTTTGGCCATTTTCTCTATATATTGACCTCTTCTACCATGTTTCATCTTTTTTCCTTATTTTTTAGGGATTGTTCATCAAATTTTATTTTTTATCCAAACCTTCTAAGGGGAATCTTAGGCACATAATTTTCATCTAGGGTAGTCTTGTGGGCTTATTTTCAATGGTTATTTTTTAAAAGTCACCAAATGTGATCACATCATTTTTTATTCATTATCACATCACTTGGGGCATTTTTACAAGCCAGTTTTTGTTATTTTCTCATTATTTTAAAAGTATTTACTTCACTAGTGTCTTTAAATACCCTTTCAAAGAGGGGTAAAATGTGGGCACTTCATTTATTCCACTTCTATGTCATCACTGATCATCAAACCAATTTCTCACTTCAAAAAGTAATTCAAGCACAAATATTTATTTAATCCAAATCATTAAGGTAATTATTAATTTTATCTAAAATCATGATAACACATTCATAATTCATAAAATACACCACATCATGTCATCAAATTTGTCAAAAATATTATGAACCAATTGATTTCTTTGTAGATGCCACCCTGGTCTAATTAAATCAAATAATTGATCAAAAAATAACATTAAAAAATTTACCACATCATCCTAATCACATTTAATTAGAAAATTAACTTTAATTATCTTAATAATATCTTCCTAATGGGAAAATCCATGCAATTTGAAAAACACCTAATTTCATAAATCAAAAATCATAATTTCCCACATCATCCACCCACTTGGAAAATAAAAAATACTAAACTTGAACCATTTTCCAATGAAAATTTCATTCAAAAGTGAAGATGTGGAAGCAAGGTCAAAAACAAATCCCTATGAAAATCACACTAAATCCCACTCAAAGGACTTTTCTTACACACTCCATGTCATAACATTAAATTCTCATATTTTATTGTAGGACTAATTTTCCACCCTTGATCTCCATCCAAGATCAATGGTCAACATTGATTTTTAAAATTTATAAATGGAAGGGCCACCTTCCATTCTCAACAAGATTTCAAGTAGTAATAGGGTGATACTAAATATTCACACAAATCTTCAATCATCATTGTAATCCATCATCCAAACCATCAATTATGCAAGGGGAGGTGTTATTGGATTTCCCACATGCCTTGTACATGCCTTTTCAACCACATCCTTTGATCAACCTCCAATATAAAGATGAGTTTATTCATATTAGTAATAATATAAGGTATAACATTTTATTGATTCCTTTTTTGAGATAGTTATTCCAAGGTATATTAGTTGTGAATTTTACTTAGTAGTTTTCATGTGTTTTTTATTACACTAATGATTATATTTACTAACAAAATTCAAGTTGATATAGATGCTCCTAATGAATCTCCAAGACTTCGAACACACAAATTTCCTTCAATATAATATTCTAGACCTAACTCCTCCAAATGTGACTTAGGGTAGAATTTCAAACAAAAATAAAGAGAATAAATTATATATGTTATGTTTGGAATGAAATATGTCATATATATTGATCCAATACCTAAAATAAAACTTAATAATTAAGTCAAAAGTATTGTCTAGGTTCATATAGTCAAGATATGTTAGTTATCACTAAATGGCATCAACAAAGCTGATATAATATAAATGTCTTAAAATAGGCTCAAAACTACATCAAACTGGTTGATACAATATAGGAAGGTAGAAGGTGTTAAATAAATGGTACCAGCTTGGTTGATGCCATATGATATGAGTAAAATGGCATAGATCAGTGAGATAGGGTGGAAGGAGGTAAGTAAAAATATAATATAAAGAATTTGAACTAGTGGTAATAATGATGTGACCATGATATAGATATTAACATCTCTCGTAAAGCTCTACAAGCATACCCACCCCTTTATTGGTGCACCCTTTAAGGCATGCACTTGGGGGGATTGATGCTTCATAAGTCATTATAAGAGAAAGTATCAGTAAATGATAGATTTAAAAATATTATGTGTATAATATTCCCCACCTTAATTTCATTTTGAGTCATGATATCATAACATGGGATGGAACTTCAAGAAATAACATAGATACATAATAACTGAGCTAATAGAAATGAAATTCAAAAATAAATGTCGATGAATGAATAACTAAAATTACCATATGAATACCTTTACTTACCTTTATCAATTAATGGTTGCATGTAAAAGTCATATTTTTTATTATGGAGGGCATAATAACTGCATTTAAGAAACCCTAGGGATATAAGGCTATAAATCAAAGTAAGTAAAAGTAGGATGGTCAAAATAAATGGAAAAGTTTTAAAAATGATTAAATCACTTGTAAAATAAGAATACCAAGGTCACAAAGGATATGTTATAACCAAAATACCAAGGAAACTAGTGAAAAATCAATATAAAATTTGGTAAGCCAAAAATCCAATTCTACTTATCATCAAAAAACACAAAAATTCATCCAAATTAATATAAATAACAATACAAATTTAATAAAAGGACACATAATTGTTATTATAGGCTAACTACCTTATTTTCATGAATTTTATGTAGGAGATATCTATCCCTCAGAGCATGACAAAGGAAGAGCATCATTAGAGAGGGTGGTGTAGATGGAGGTGTTGCGAGATGAAAGAGTAATAGCTAGAACCCATGCACACATCATGTTAGATGGAACTCATAATATGTATTGTTTGAGTTGTTAGTATATTAAATCTTTTATGGTATCTACATTTAGATAATTGAGTATTTGTGTTAGTTCTAATTTAATTTAGTTTTATGCTTATGTGGAATTAATCTTGTGTGATTGCATTGTGGTTAGTACATGTAGATTGAGTGTATAATGTTATTAGGTGTTTATGTCATGTTATTTGATGCAAGAGCATCTATAATAACTTCATGGAGGACATGGTAAAATTTGGATATCATCAAGCAAGCAAGCTCAAGTCATGTTTTAGGATGGATAAGTTTTAAATTCAAATTCAAGTCCTTATGTTTTCCCTTCAAATGTTGTCTTGAGACGAAGAGTAAATGTAATTGTAAATAGTGAAAAGTGAAAAGGTAAAAGTTAGTTAAGAGAAGATCTTCCACATTGGAATTTTGTTGAGAAAATAAAGGGAGAGGTTGAAATATTTTAACCATTGAATATTAGTTTAGTAAATATTCTCACATTAGTTTGTTTTTGTAGATTGTAAATCTTCTTTTGTTGGTCTTGAGCCTATGTTAGGAATAGGAGTGAGAGAGGAGACTCTTTCAAAATATAAATATATGGAATGAAATGTAAGGGAGTACATATAGAGGAGAGGGAGAGATAATCTCTCATTCAATAAAATATAAAGGTTAACCAGGAGAAAAGAATGTAAGAATGTAGGTATGTAAGAGAGAGAATAGGAAGATTGGATGTGAGGACAAGGAGTGGATGTATCCAATAAGTATTTGTAAGCCATAGTTATTATATCATGCATTGAGTTTTAATTATATATGTTTTTTGGTTAAGAAAGATCAGTGTTTTTATTCCCATGTTAATACTATGCAAAAAATGATTTCACTTATGGAATTATGGTTTCAACAGTGTACAGGACTATATATATGTGTGTGTATCTTCTCTAAAGTAAAGGTAGTAATGATCATTTTATGATATAAGACATGAATGAATAAAAATTAGGCCTCCATAAATAAAAAGTGGGAAATTGGATTTATATCATAGATATCTAAAGAATATTTAATGTGAAAAGGGTTATTAATAGGGTATATGAATAGAGCATTTTAACATATGCAGCCCACTGTCACACAGATAGATCAACATGAAAATGAGTTCATGAAACTTGATGAATAATTTGAATAAGTATATAGGGTGAAAAATAATATAAATTAAAATAAATATAATTTTAATAACCCTTAAATGTCTTGAAATCATAGAAACTATGTTCTTGAACTGTAGGTGGTAGGGTACAGGCAACATCATAGAGTTTTGCATGTTTTGTATAGTATATTGATTGATACATAAATATTTTGGAATGATTATATGAATATGGATGCATTTAAATATTTTAACACCACCTAAATTGTCTTAAACAAATTAATGTATAAGGAAACCCTCTTGACTGTCATGCACCTACAGTCAAGATCATTAAAGCTTCTTATTTAGGAGTTAACATAGGTCTAGATTGGATAAGTTGATGAATGATTAAGTTTTGTGACATCTATATACACCATAAATAAAATTTTATAACCCTTGAAACATCCTAAAACACTCCTAGTTTCATTTAGTGTGCTCTTAGCCTTGTGTAGGCCTAGGAAAGCCCTAAACTAGGGTTTGGAGGCTAGAAAGAGTTTCAACCATGGAAATTGCCTAAAAATTTGTAATATTACCTTTCATAAAGTTATAAAACTATTGGACATGTATTAATGATTATATGGTATATAAAATTATGTAAATATTACACTATAGGTGAGTCCTAGGTGAATGTATGTTGAAAGGAATAGGCATATCTAAGAAAAACTGATTTTGTCCAAATAAGTGAATCAAAAAGTGATTGATTCACTTGTAAGAGATAAATGGGTATATAAAAATGTTCTTGGTATAGTGATTAATTCCTTACATGTGTCATTACAAGGAGGTTTGAGTAAATAGAGGGTTAATTAGGCCTTAAACAAATAGAATAGAATAGGGTGTAGTTTGAGGAGGATGACAAAAAACAAAGGCACTTGATTTTGATATATATTGTGTAAATTTATAATGGGTACTATAATATATCATTTGATATAATAAATAGTCTATGGTTGGAAAAATAAAGTTAAAAACTTCTCTTGATAGGGCTACAAGGACTAGAGAGGCTTAACAAAGGAAATTGGGTTTTGAAGTAATATAAAAGGCTAAAAATTCTAGTATAGTTTTGGATGGATATAAAAACATGTTTATAATAAATTTTAGGGTTTAATTAATTAATGGATTGATCTAGTTATTAAGATTCATAGGTAAGCCATGGTAGCCAAATGAGATAATTCTATTTTTCTTAATGAAGATTTCTATCTAACATGGTATGAGTGACATTGTTTTACCAAATGAGCAAGTTACATTGATAATCTTGATTACTATATAGAACTATATCACCAATAAAAACATTGGTGACAAAAATATTATCTTGGCATTGAGATTAGAAAAAGGTGCACAAAATAATAGAATATAGGAATGAACAAGGTAACCTAATGTGTAAACAAGATGAGAGTTACATCAGTTTGGTATCAAAGCTCAAAATCCTAGTGAAATTAACTAGATTTTAAGTTTTCTTTGCATTCTCTAGAGTTAATGGTGAATATTTATTTCTTTGGAGGTGTCTTAAAAATGTTCATCTTTTACCTATAGAATGGAATGCAAATTTGATCCAATGGACAATTGTGTATGTATTGACAATTTCATAATCTATATGAGCATTTGACAGGTTGGGCTAGTTAAATTTGAGAGCATAGGTTGGTTTGAAAAGTCAAAGTTAAGATAGAAGCATTTTTTAAGGCATTACAGAGTAGTAGAGTACATGAGAATACTAAGGATAAATCAAGCATCCAAAATAAGAGAGGTATGACTAGTAATGAAATTGATAAAGAGATTGATAGTTTGAAAAGAGATTTAGCTAAGTTTTCAAATAAATATGAGTCTTGGATGCAGATGATTAGGCAAGTATGGGTATGGACAATGAGGAAGAATTTGAAATGGCTAATTGATTTCCTAATGAAGAGGAGAAAAAGGCAAAATAAGAATGACTTGAAGAAGAGAAAATCCCATAGAGGCTTGAAGAAGATAAGAAAGTTGCTAAGTGAGCAACAAGAAGAGGAACAGATTATTAAGAAGGTTCTCATTGTTGAGAACAAGAGAAGAGAATAAAGAGAATATGAAGTGCCAGGAAGATCACTTGAGAAGATAATAGTGTTGGTGAAGAGAACACTCATAGGGACCTTGTAGTCTCTTATTTTTATAACTAATGTTGTCTTTGCATGGATAATTACAAGTATGAGCAGCCTTGTGAAGGTCAAGAGAAGGGCCTTGGAGAGTGAAAAAATTGGTGTAAGAGGAGACACTATGTGCACAAACAAATCTAAAAGAGAGAGAAGTAAGTTTGTTTTTATTGATAAAGAAGGAAAAATGAATTAGTTAATGCATGAAGAAGATGTTGAGGACTCCATACAAGTAAGAGAAGAGATGGAAGATGAAGATAACTTCCATCATGTCATTTAAATCCAAGAAAAGGAAAGAGAACAACCAATCATAAAGGAATAAGAAAGTAAAAACAATCAAGAAGCCATGCAAGCCAAAGAACCCATGGAGTCGTCCATTAAGGAGGTAAAGGTGAATTTAAAAGTTAATTTTTCTTATTCTCATAAGCATGAAGCTATTGATATAAAAGTTAAAGAAGTAAAGAGAAAGCTGGAATTATCAATTAACCATGGATATGTGATGCCTAAGTGGTGTAAAAATCATACTTCCAAGAAATATGAAGTGTTGGCACAAGAACATGGATACATGATGCCTAGATGGCTTGAGAAGCCAAATGACAAGAGAAAGAATCAAGTATGGGTACCTAAGAAGGTAAAGATTGAATATTTGAGTGTTGAGGTAATAACACTAAGAATTCAATGGAGGAAGGTGTAATTTGATACAAGCAACCAAGAGAATGAATATGAGATGGTGAGCATGGAAGAGGCATTCCATGAAGGCAAGAAGTTTAAAAGGCATACCAAGGAGATGAAAGGTAAGAAAATTGTTCGCAATAAATTAAATGATGGTGTGTTTTAATCATTTGATTATCTCTTTATGGAAAAATATGAATGGAAAGTGGCTATGAGGACTAACATGTAGTAAGGAGAGAGTTCAAAATGGATGGGTGATAAGGGAAAAGATGAGCATATAGCCAATCAATGCCTCATTAAAAGCAAAGGGAAAACAAGATGGTTTCAAGAAGAAGTTGAAGAGAATAAAGAGACACAAGGTAATCATGTTTTAATTGTGTTTGATAAATTTACTAATGAATAATTTGGTTTGCATGAATACAAGCCAATAAAAGAGGAGATGAAGGGTAAAGGACAAGTAATCCTTGAGAACGATGAACCCAAGTTTGATGAAGAGAATGGTGAGATAGATGAGATATCACTAAAGGAGGAATTGATAATGTTAGAGGAGATCTTTAGTTCTCTAAGAGAGTTGTGTAGAGGTACAATCCATGATGAAGACACCATTTGTGACAGTGAAGCAAAAGAAGAGAAAAGAAAAGAGGCAAAGGAAATTTTGGTCAAGGAAAAAGAATGTGAAAGAAGCTAAGAGGCTTTATGGCCTTAAGATTTTGATTCTAAGGTGGATTTTAATGTTTTTTATGAAGTTCTGGAAGAAACGAAGATGTAATAAGTCCATAGTTCAATGGACAAGCTCTTGACACAAGAAGATCAAGAAGATCTTGAAGATTTATATGGAGATGAATAGGCATGGATATGGGAGGTTTCAGCTAAGAACGAGATGAGGAGAAGAACATACCAAAATAGGAATAAAAACAAGATGAAAGGAAAAGATTATCTCAAAGGAAGACAAACTCAAGAAATGTAAATAAAGCAATGGGATCTAGGTATACAAGTGAATATTAAGGCATGGAGGAAGCATCTCTTTTGAACTAAGGTTCAAATTCATTCTAGAGGGAGAGGATGATGCAGGACAATCTATAATAACTTCATGGAAGACATGGTCAAATTTGGAGATCATAAAGCAAGAAATCTCAAGTCATGTTTTAGGATGGATAAGTTCTGAATTCAAATTCAAGTCCTTGTGTTTTCCTTCCAAATTTTACCTTGAGAGTAAGAGTAAATGTAATTTTAAATAGTGAGAAGTGAAAAGGTAAAAGTTAGTTAAGAGAATATCTTCCATGTTGGAAGCTTGTTGAGAAAATAAAGGGAGAGGTTGAAATATTTCAACCATGGAATAGTAGTTTAGGAAATCTTCTCGCATTAGTATGTTGTTGTAGATTGTAAATCTTATTTTGTTGGTCTTGAGCCTATGTTAGTCATAGGAGTGAGACATGAGACTCTTTCAAAAGAGAAATATATGGAATGAAATTTAAGGGAGTACATAGAGAAGAGAGGGAGAGATAATCTCTCATTTAATAAAAGAGAAAGGTTAACCAGGAGAAAAGAATGTAATAATGTAGGTATGTAAGAGAGAGAATAGGATGATTGGATGGGAGGAAAAGAAGGAGTGGATGTATCCAATAAGTATTTGTAATCCATAGTTCTTATATCATGCATTGATTTGTCAGTATCTATGTTTTTTGGTTAATAAAGGTCAGTGTTTTGATTCCCATGTTAATACTATGCAAACAATGATTTCACTTATGGAATTATGGTTCCAAAAATGTACATGAATGTGTGTGTGTGTGTGTGTGTGTGTGTGTGTGTGTGTGTGTGTGTGTGTGTGTGTGTGTGTGTGTGTGTGTGTGTGTGTGTGTGTGTGTGTGTGTGTGTGTGTGTGTGTGTGTGTGTGTGTGTGTGTGTGTGTGTGTGTGTGTGTGTTCTCTAAAGTAAAGGTAGTAATTATTATTTTATGTATAATACATGAATGAATAACCCTTATAACTCCATAAATAACAAGTGGTAAATTGGATATATATCAAAGATATCTAAAGAATATTGAATGTGAAAAGGGTTATTAACAGGGTATATGAACAGAGCATTTTAACATATATAGTCTACTATCACACAGATAGATTAATGTGAAAATGAGTGCATGAAACTTGATGAACCAATGGAATAAGTATTTAGGGTGAAAAATAATCTAAATTAAAATAAATATAGTATTAGGAACCCTCAAATGTATTGAAATCATAGAAACTCTATTCTCAGACTATAGGTGGCAGGGTACAGGTAGCATCATAGAGTTTTACATGTTTTGTATAGTATATTGATTGATAATTAAATATTTTGGCATGATTATATGACTATGGAGGAATTTAAATATTGTAACACCACCTAAAGGTCTTAAACAAAGAAATTTTTAAGGAAACCCTATTGACTATCATACACCTATAATCAAGATCACTGAAGCTTCTTATTTGGGAGTCAACATAGGTATAACTTGGATAAGTTGATGAATTAGGAGTTTTATGACATCTAGAAAGACCATAAATAATATTTTATAACCCTTTAAACTTCCTTAAACACTCCCAATTTCATTTAGTGTGTGTTTAGCCTTGTTTAGGCCTAGGAAAGCCCTAAACTAGGGTTTGGAGGCTAGAAAGAGTTTCGACCATGGAAATTGCCTAAAATTTTGTAATATTACCTTTTATTAAATTATCCAACTATTTTATATGGCTTAATTATTTTATGGTACTAAAAAGTATGGAAATATTACACTGTAAGTGAGTCTTAGGTGAATGTATGTTGAAGGGAATACGCCTATCTAAGAAAAAGTGATTTTGTCTAAATAAGTGAACCAAAAAGTGATTAATTCACTTTTAAGAGATAAATGGGTATATTAAAAGGTTCTTGGTCCATTGAGTAAGTATGTACATATGTCAAGACAAGGAGGTTTGGGTAAATAGAGGGTTAATTAGGCCTTAAACAAACATAACAAGGTGTAGTTTGAGGAGGATGATCCAAAACAAAGGAACTTGATTTTGATATATATTGTGTAACTTGATAATGGGTAATATAATATATAATTTTATATAATAAAGAGTTATTTTCTAGAAAAATAAATGTAAAAACCTCTCTTGACAGGGCTATAAGGACTAGAGAGGCTTAACAAAGGAAATTGGGTTTTGAAGTAAGATAAAAGGCTGAAAATTCTCGTATAGTTTGGGATGGATATAACAACATGTTTATCATGAATTTTAGGGTTTCATTCAATAAGGGATTGATCTAGTTCTTAAGAGTCATAGGTAGGGTTTCATTCAATAAGGGTTTCATTCCATGGTAGCCAAATGAGATAATTGTATTATTCTTGATGAAGATTTATATCTAACATGGTATGAGTGACATTTTTTTACCAGATGATCAAGTTAAATTGATAATCTTGATTCCTATATAGAACTATGTCACCAATAAAAGCATTGGTGACCAAACTAGTATCTTGGCATTGAGATGAGAAAAAGGTGCACAAAATAAGATACTATAGGAATGAACAAGGTAACCTAAGGTGTAAACAAGATGAGGGTTAAATAATTATTGTATTCATGATTATTAATGCTTTTTTATTAAAAAAAATTACATGAATAGTATTTATTTACTACTGTATATAGATTAACTGAAATGTCTTTGTAATGT
>JARHVA010003038.1:327500-470000 GCA_037957365.1 Torreya grandis | reverse complement strand
ATATATTATACCTGCTTTGTATAAATTATACTTGTTATTCTTATTATTTATATGATAAATAATATAGTGGAGATTCATTCATACGTTTGATAGACTAAATGTATACATTTTGGTTATTCTTGTATTTAGCATATTTTATGTATGGTAATAAGAACTAATATGTATGAATCTATTGGTTATATATAATAACTAAATCTCACATTATTTTAAGTAATTAAGTAGTGAGATGGACTTAACTTTCTTACTTATCATTCCCAATGCTAGATGAAGGTAATTTGATCAAGTGGTATGTATGAATTTGACTGATCCTAGAGATCAATAACTATTGAAATATTTATCCAAAGTAATGTTTAGTTAAACATTATCATTTCATATGTATGATTTACATGTTTATGATATATCATGTTAGAACATATTTCTTTATTGTACACATCATCTTTTATAAATCTTACAGCACATAGGTACTAGCTTGTCTCTCTAGATTCCTGCACTGTCACTATCTACCCATCTGTGAAGGGAGGGCCATTCCCTAATGGGGGATTGTGTGGAGTATCTATGGTCCATGGTTTATGTGGAAAAGCATTCAAATGATGCTCTCCCTCCCCAGAGAAGTACTTATTGGAGACTAGACTTGAGATTGCCATAGATACTAGAGTTTGGGGAACTCATACTTCATGGATCCTCGTATCTTATATTGTATTTATTATTATTGAAACATTATTCTTGATTAAATGTAATTATTTACTAATCGTACATTGATAGTAGTGGTTGTATTATTGTACCAATTGTGTCTATAAATTTGTAATTACTTTTTATATTCAATTATATTTTATTTCATATGATGATAGTGATCTGTAACATGTAGATGTTATATGTTTATTTTATAGATAACATATTTAGTGTGTTATAATTGGATCACTAATTAGATTCTCGTATTGAAATCTAATGAAATAATACGTAGCTTTAAATTTTTAAAAAATATATTACATTATTCTAAGTAAATCCTAGTGGAAGCTAAAAATACTCTCACCTATATCATATGTATGCATTATTTCCCTAGAAATATATTTTTGATATGTTATGATCTTTAGTTGAGGAATATTAAAGTGGGGGTTAATAACTTTTATGGGTTTCATAACTTTTTTAAACCAAAATAGAACATCATCAGCAAGATAAGTATAGAAATTACCTTTATATATAAATGTTAAGAATCTATGTAGTGTAGATGGAACATAGTTCACATCATGTATCCATGGCCTATCAGGGAAAAAATTGTAGCTAATTTTATTAGATATAACTTGACAAGACATAGATAAAGTTATATACCCAATATTTATGTTTAATGTAATAGTTCTTAGGGGTATTCTTGGTTCATTATCAAACCCTTTAATAACTATGTTTGAAGTTGAAATATTAATATGATCAATTATAAGTTCATTAATTAAATATTTACTATAAACATTCAATATTGAACCATTATCTAAGAGGTATCTATTGATTCTTGCATGGTTAAAAATAGATTAAATGTATTAGGGGAGGATTTGGTAGACAATATCAATAAAAGGTGAATCCTTTTATTCAAAAGAGATTATATGTTCACTATCTTATAAATTTTTGAAAATATAAGAAAAATAATTTGGGTTGGTATTTCTTGGTAAAGTAGTATCACTCAAGGCTTCATGCAATATGTCTTTAAAAATAGTTGATTGTCTAAGTAAAAAATAGTTGACTATATGAGTAACTCTAGAATAAATATTTTTTTATGGGTGTTTTTAATTTTGTCCATTATATCATAATTATTAGGTGCATGAATTTTAATCTTAGGAAGGGGAATATTGGAATCTTGAGGAGGGGTGTTTCCTATTGTCACTAATTAAAACATTGTGTGATCTACCCTATATATTTTTAACATAATTTAACTCATAGTGAATCATCAATATAAGGGTTATCACTAAGAGGAGGGAAACCAAAACTATCAAGTGTAATTGTATCATCACATAAAGCATTTGAACAATAATACCTTGTCTCCATTTATAATCTATTATTATATGAAAAATCTAAGGAAATAATTATGGAAACATTGATAATAATTTATATAATAGTCATAAGATCAAGCCTAAAAATATTTAAAATATAAATACCCAACATACCATTTCAAAAATTAATGTGATAGATAAATTTGGTCTAGACATGAGAAAATAAAAGAAACACAAGCTTAAAAATAATCTACCAAGGTAAAGGAGATCAAATCTAAGAAAATCCATCATGATCTAAGCCAATGGAATCCTAATGATAAAGAGCCACAAAGGAGAGGGTTTTAGTGAGACCCTAAAACAAATCAAAATTTATTAAAAATTAAAAAATTCATACCTTAAATGGATGAATAAGAATGAATCCCTAATGGTTGAGATATTTAAAGATTGGAAGGGTTCACCAAAATGTCTTAACTATATGTGTTTTTTAGGATAACTACCATAATATCAATAAGTTAAAATGAATGCAAAATATATATCTAGGATAATATAATTAAAAAATAATTAGATATTAATTATACCAAAATAAAAATAAAAATTATAACTAAATTATGAAAAAGCATTAAAAATGTACTGAAATGGAAAGGGAGATATGAAAAATTAAACATGTTCACTATTCATGAAATATAAAACTAGAAATAGGATCTAGAAGTTACTTGAGATGGAACCCTAAAATCTAGACCTCCACTTGAAATGGGATAGAATCAGTGGATCACTTATTCTAGACTAGATAAAATTAGTAGGCCACTAATTATGTACCTATGTTATTTATATTTTTTACCTTGTTTCTTTTTAGGACATACAAATTTTGTAACGTAGGTGCATAAGGATTATATGAATGGTGTTATAACTTTACTTTGTCAAATTTATGCTATAAATGTCTTGATTTTTCTTCTCTTTTTATTTGACCTAATTCACGACAAATTTTATTAATAATAATGATAAAATACAAGGTTATCTATCTTGATCAACATATTGATAAGTTTTGACCACATATATTTCATGTTTGGAATCAAATCTAATGTATTTCTATTATGTGTGAATATAATCCCAACCCAAGTGAGAGAAAGGACTTCACATTCTCTACCTAGATAATAAAGTGCAACTACATGAATATTCATCTATTCCTTATTTTGATAAAATTATGTAGATAATTAACCTTTTGGACTTCCTTGAAAGTTCTTGAAGAGTATAAATATAGAAATTGTAGTGTGTCTAAGACTTGATTCCTCTTGATAGTTGTTACATAAATTCATTTAAGAGGATTTATATATGAAAACTCCTTAATTTTTAATTAGGAACCTTTTAACATTCAATCTAAATAATAAAAATATATAAAAATAATAATCACATGTCCACACATAAAATAGGGGGAGAGGGATAGAAGGGCCCAAAAAATAGAAAGAGGCACAATCGGTAGGCCACTAGTTATTTCTAGGAAAAAATTAGTAGAACATCAATTATGATCCAAAGGCAAAAAAAAGATAGGGCATCAATTGAGGAAAACATAGGAGGCCTCCAAACATAGAAAAAAAGAGAGGACATGATAAAAAAAGGAAACAAAAAAAACATAAGACCACATAGATAAGAATATGGAGGAAGAAAACACATGAAAAATGTCAATAAGATCTTAATTCAAACAAATGATACATATATACAAAATGACACTAAAAATATTTTAATAATAAGTCTTATAAAAATTTAGGTGTTTACACATTTACATTTTATTGGAGAATAAGTGTTACAACTTAAGGGTCATTAAGGAAATTTGAGAGCATATGAAAGCCCCTAGATGGATCATTGATGCAACTAATGAGTGGGCTCATTCTATAGGAATTGTGTCAATAAGACATTAATCACTATTAACTAATGAAAATTTCACATCCAATTATTTATTTAAAAAATATTTTAATTATATATTTAACAAATGTTTAAACTCAAATATTTTAATAATTATTTTACTTATGTATTCATATATCAATAACCAATCTATTACGGATGATGGTCCCCTATTTGAAGAAGATGATCTCCACTACAAATATTGGTCAATGTATGAAGATGACATAGATTATGAGCTACTATATGATGATCATTAAGATATGATGATAGATGATGATCATGACAATATGATGATATATGATGATTACCATGATCATTAAGGTTTAGTTGATATTTATAATTTTTTTATTTGTATTTTTCAAGGTAATACATAATTTTCACTCCCTCTAATTATATTATATACATATGAGAATTATTTTATTTTTCAACTATGAAATTATAATTTCATGTAATATATTCATTCATATATCATTTTCCCAAGTAAAAATATATTAAATGTCAATATCTTATTTAGGAATTTTAATATATAAAAAATATTGAAATTTGTAGACTTATAAAATAATATACAATATATAGTATATAGTATATATAATTATAATATATTATATATTTATAAATCATAATATAATATAGATTTATTCCAAACTTACATCAAGTTATTTTATAGAATTGGGGGATGGGCATAAAATTGTCAACAACATTTTCAGCGTAAACACAACCTAATTAATGACAAAATACCAACACAAGCTAGGCACAATAAATTTGATGAAATTTTTTGAAAGTTTCAACACAAAATACACCCAACCCCATAAATTTTCAATGTAATTTTGACCTAATTTGAGGTATAAATGAAATTAAATGTAGTAATGGAGGTAGGGATAAATGATATTCCCTAATGTATGAATAAATAATTAGGAAATCTAGATATAGCAATGAAGCACACATAATAATAGAATTATGTCCTAATAAATGCATGGTGAGGACCATGATAACATAGGTGATAAGCATTATATATCTCAATAGTACCATGCATGATATGGATCATGGTACCAAACATAATATACCATATAGTATAGTCATTTTAATCAACATATACATGTAGGAACACCTATAATTATGCAAGGACATATGAACCACAATAATCAATGACATGACCTGATGACTACAATATTATTTATTGACAAGACTAGACAAGACATTGATAAGAAACATGCACATATAGGCAATGGAGTAATCATGAAAAAGTAAGAGATCGCACAATGTATTCATGTAACATGGAATATGTAATCAATAATAAGATATTTACAATCAATGTATTTAGCTATATATGATAAATGGATACTATGAAGGATATCACTTGAGACCCACTATAAGATAGATGTCTCTAGTATACTGATACCACCAAAGAAATAATTCCATCCACATGTGCATTAATAAAACACGTAGCATCTATAAATCCATGATCATATATACCATGCATATCTTGCATCTTTTCCACTCAAATAAAACCATGAGAACCACATGTGTAACATGTATATGTAAACATCTAGCATAGATAGATAAATATGATATGTATTCATTGAGGCAAAGAATTTTTTTATTTTTTTGTTTTCTATTATTTTCATTTTTTATGATTTTCAAGGAGATCACACAACAAGGAAGCTAATGGGTGTAATCTATAATAAGTAAGGATAGCTCAATCAATAAAGAAAATAATCCAAGGGAAAAAATAGGAGGAACTGTTGGCCAATTTTTGCCTACATACAAAAGATTACTTGGATGTAGTACAATGTCATGTTTTAGAGGTCAAGTATGGAGCAAGAAGATAATTAGTATTCTATATGGAATGAGTGGTCCAAAGATATCATATTACTCACATATATTTTGAAACACTTTAAGTTAGCTTAAGGTATAATATGTTGATCTTTGAGGAACATGTTTGAAAGTAACTCTTAATGGTTTCCAAGTAGTCAAGATCATGGAATGAGTTTATATGGGCCTCAAAAAAATCATTGTATATTTTAAGGATCAAGCAGAATCTCAATCACAAGTTTTGAAGGACTAAACCATCATTAGGATGTCACGTAAAAATGGATGAGTCAGTTTGTTTGTGTATTTTATAATTTTTCCTAGAAAGCATCTCATGGTCAAAGGATCACATACAATAAATATTTTGGATGCCATGAACATCTCCTATAAATTTGGGGCCTTCATTATTTTCTTATCTCAAGATGCAAACATGTAAAGTTGAACAAGTAGTGTGACAATAGCTTGGATGTCATTGACAGTTATGTGGGTGTCAAGGTAAAGGTCTATAATTAACTATTTTGTGTTCAAAGTGTGATGGTCATGAGGATGTCATTGACAGTCACATAGATGTCATTGATGATCATGAAGACATCAAAATAAATCTTAATAATTATTCATTAGGGTTAAAATATTGTCAATCATGTGGATGTCAATAACATTCATGTATATGTTAAACAATGGGCATGTAGATGTTAAATTTAAGCCATGGTAGATATCCATTTGGATTCAAATAATCTAAAGATCAATGGTCAACATTCCATCATACTTCAAGATCTAACAGAGTAAGAATAAGGATAGTGTCAATGGTTTTATGCAGATTGTTGAACCATGTTTGATCATGAAAATTAAGATCAATGGTGCAAGAGGACTTGAAATGTCAATGGGACTAAGTCAAATAGTTGATAGCCAATGAGTGAAGGTGATCCCAGGGGACTTCTAATGGAGGTCAAGGAAGAAGTTTTTTACCAAAGCAAGTAGATAAATGGAATCAATATTGAATACAATCTAGGTGGATCCAAATGAATAATTTGAGCCTAAGGCCACCATCAAAGCTTAGTCCAGCTCCTAATTTGAGGTTTTTAAACCTACAAACTTGGTTTTCTAAGGTTATAGTATCTTTTTGTGACTATGTTCACCATTATTCAAAGGAGAACCATTGTTAAAATGAGTTTTTAGTTTCCATGATGCACAAGGATAGAATAGGTCTTTTAAAGCCTAAGATAGATCAGGGTGGGATACTAGCTATTCAAATGATATAGATATGTCTAGGTGGATGTATTAACAATTTTAAAATCCATAAATGAATTTGTTTTCAGTCTATAATAGATCCATGTTTAGGATTTGCAGTAAAGAAGACATCAAGGTATAAATATGATAGTTAAATCATCCATAGTTTAGTAGGAACATATAGCCACCTATAATAGATATATACATGTCTCTATCATGTCCATGAATATGAGGATTTTATCCTTATATTAAAAAACATTAATACAAAGGATCTCAAGGAGGATTTAGGTGGCCATTCATGACTATGTGTAGTAGAAATCTTGGGCTTCATGACCAGACAATCACTATGGCATTAATGCATTAAGGAGCTTAAGGAAGCTACATGATCTTAGTTAATGAGACCCCCTTCTCCACTCTCCCATTCATGTTCTCTATCTCTCTCATCCCTTTATTCTATATATACAGGATTCTAAGCCTTAAAATGGATCCCTCTCTTAGGCATGACTAGACTCTACCAAGATTGAGCCTTGTAACCTCTTAAGATAAATAGATGAATTTTTTTAGATTTCCTTATGCTTATCTAGTGTGTTTATGTTAGTTGATTTGCATATGTGGTATAGATTTCTCATTTTTCAAGTCCTAATCTCACCTAGCTACTAGTTCATCTTATTACGTAGGTCATGTTTAGTGTTTAATACCATTTGATTGAAGCTAACATGTAGATACATTGATTGGTTAGTACCTTAAATGAGGCCTCTCCATCACCTCCCTCAGGTTTTGATCACTTGGTGAAAATTTTCATGAAATATCAATGTATAATAGGCTTTGGAGTCATAGATTCAATCTTTTTCTTGTCTCATTACGATTTTTAGAAGCTCAAGTAAGAGTGGATGAACAATCATTTAGGTGCATCACCAACTTTAGCTTAGATTTATCTTTTAGTTATATATCTCTCCCTTTTCACCCTAATAATTAGTAGGTTTTAGTGTGAATGAGCTAAGTGATGCATCAAAGGAGCTAGCCTCATTAAAAACCCTAGAGGTTTGACCCAAAATTAGGTAACCCACAGCCTAGGGTCATTCCCATGTTGGACTAGGTTGGGGAAGAGGACCTAAATAATCCTTTGCTCATCTAGAGTACAACCTAGAACCTCTAATAGTTTTTTTCATGCCCAGTGGGACCTAATTTCAACTATTTAAAGCAATTATATAGCACATTAATCTTTAGGAGTAGTTTCAAGTATTCCTTGGTCCTTATCTCAAGATATGAAGCATATTATTTTTCATGATTTTAGTTATCATCATATTTTCTAGGATATGGAAACCTATAAAGAGGAATTATATCTTCCTCCCCCTCATCAAAAACTTCAAAATGATCTATATATATCCTATTATGATCCTCACCAATAGTATGAGGACCTATATCAGTCATACAGATAGGAGTATATCCCTGATCCTCCCTATTAGTAGCTAGTCTAGTCCTATGATGAGCCCCCTTATTACCAAGATCATCAAGCCTTCTATGAGTCTCATCTAACCCTTTTGTATCCTAGTTACCCTCATGTTTAATCATGGTATTTTCATGACATTTTTGAACATCCTACTCATACCCCAAGCCATTCTATATTTAGCCTTTTAAAAACTCTATTAGACCAAGAGAAGAATATGATAAACATTGATATGTTGAAAGGGTATGGGTAGGAAATTCTAAAACATGCCATTAGGGGGTTAGAAATTCAATACAATAGGTAAATTTGGAGTGGATGTATTTCATTATGAGAGGTTATTCTAGAGATAGCAGTGACATGCTTGACATAGATGGACTCATCTCCAAGATTGAGGAGAAGCTAGCAGCCCATGAAGAACATCAAACACCCCATCACCCACCCTACCTTCCCTCATTTACTCCATCTCAACATCATACTAATCTTTCCATCACCACTCATAAACCCTCACCAAATGAGTTTTGAGGTCATCATAGTTCTCCCAACTCCTCTCAACCTTCCCCTCATGTAAACCTCTCCAAGGGAGACTCTAAGAGGAAAGGCAAGGTTGTGTTGAAAGAGCTAGCCATCATGAGCAATCAAGGTCTAATTTTGAATCTTCCCTTGCTAGGAAAATTGAAGTTATAGATAAACATTTGTACTAGACATTGATAGTTATAAAGGCAACATCACCTCAACTATGCATACCTCCTTTCAATCCTCAATCCACTATGCAAGTGAACCCTGAGCCCAAATTTCCATCTTGGAGTCAAGTTATGAATTTAAGAAAACCTAAAGCTACTCAACCCCCACCCCTCCCTCTTAATGAATTTAAGTCCTTTCCCTCTTGGAAATCCATCCAAATTGATATTCAAATTAAGGAGGAAGTGGTGATTATTGAAGCCAAGCAAGAGACCATTCAACCTCCACTTCCCTCTCCTTAGGAACCTAAAGCCTTTCCTTCATGGAGGGAAATTCAAGGAATAACACAACAAAAAGAGGAGGTTAAGGTGGTACAAGGAGAGTAGCTCCATGAGAAAAATTAGGTATCTATGGTTTATTCTATGGACCTTTCTCATCTTATTAAATATTTTCAAGGGCCTATTGTGCATATCCTAGAGAAAGAGCCCATCCTTTGTAAGGAAAATCAAGAAGACATAGCTAAGGAGATAGAAAATAATGATGAATTTAGTGACCAAGAAGAATAAATCATTATTGGAACACCACTTGATAATAATAATCATGTTCTAGTCTTTCATAATGCCAAAAAAGATGAGTTTCTAGAATAAGTGCAAGGGAAAGCTAAGGTGGGGGGTAAGATACAAGTGCAAGAGTACATATATGGTGAATAGGTTATTGATGTTCAAGAATAAGACACTCTAATTATACAAATTGAAGGTATTTTCCATGAGTTATTTAATCACATAGAAGCCACCATTCATCATAGTAGTCAACAAGAGTTCATTAAAGAGTGGAAAGTGAGTACCAATCAGCTAATGAAGATGAAGAACAAGTTAAAATTGAGATCATGCTCAGCGATTAGCTTGATGTTGAATATGAAGTAATGTTAATTAACCAAACTGAGATATCAAAAATAGACTTATAGCCTCATGATTATGGTCAAGAAATTGATATGATTGCTTATAACTTTTAGCTTGAAGAGGCTCCAATTAAAATACAACTTAATGAGAACAAATCTTTATATTTGTTTGATATTTTTCATTCATGTTATTCTTTACTTAAATATAGTCCATTGTAGGATAGGAGTGATACCATCAAGCAAGATGTAGTTATTCTCTCAAGAGATGACATTTTTGAATTTTTTAAACATGATTATCAACTTTTTCCTTCAACTTCAGACATCTTTCTAGTTTTGAAAGCTGAGAATGAGCTCAAATGTCCTCAAGACATCACAAGATCATATCCATCTCTCTTAGAGATTATCCTTGTAGATATGATAAAGGAGACACATCAATCTGGTTTATATGTTCATGATCAACAATTCATAGATGAAAAATAATTAAAACTATTCCTATAAAGTCCACAAATTTAGGAGTATAAATGGGTATTGGACTCATGTCTATAATTTATACACCTAAAATTAGTAGTAGAGGAACTAATTTCTTCCCCAAGAAACATGAACATGAAAATGCTCTTAGTTATAGAAGAGATTTATCAAGAAAATGTAGGCATCCTTCAAAGCTCCAAGGTGCATAAAATAGCTTTCCATTTGACCCTGGAGGTAAGCTTGTCACTACAAGTTAGTTATTCTAAGTTTTCTATGTTTTAATAAGTGATTAACACAAGTAGTATTCTACTTCCCTTTTATCTTGTTCTCCCTCTGGTGGTCCTTATTTTTTTTAGGTTAGTTTTCCTTCTATTTTATATGTTTCCCTTCAATAAGTGCCTCAGGATCTTTGTTTGTTTTGTTCTTGTTGTCCTTGTTACTTCAAGAGGAGTTATCTAGAGATTGGTAGCCAACTTTTTACTTCAGATCAATATGTTGAACCAGAGATTAGAATCTATAACCAATGGATCAGACAAGACAACAAGGTCTAAGTTCTCAAGCATAGCAAGCATGCTCCCCAGATGAGTCATCAAAAATGTTGGCCAATTTTAGCTTACATACCAAAGATTGCCTAGATGCAGTACAATGTCATGTTTTGGAGGTCAAGTATGGACAAAGAATCTGGGAAGTGTTTTAGATCAAATGAGTGGTCCAAAGATCTCATATTTCTCACAAAGATTTTGAAACACTTTAAGTTAGTTTAACGTATAATTTATTGATCTTTGAGGAATAGGTTTGAAAGCAGGTCTTCATGGTGTCTGAGTAGTTAGGATTATGGAATGAGTTCACATGGGCCTCGTACAATCATTAGATCTTTCAAGGATCAATCAAAAGCTTAACCATAAGTTTTGAAGGACTAAATCATCATCATCACATCATACAAAAATGGATGAGTCAGTTTGTTTGTGCATTTTATAATTTTGCTTAGAAAATGTCTCATCATCAAAAGATCACATAGAATCAATATTATGGATGCCATGAACATCTCCTAAAAATTTGGTGTCTTCATGGTTTTTCTATCTCAAGATGCAAGCCTTTAAAGTTGAACAAGTAGTGTGATAGTCATATAAATTTCATTGATAGTTAAGCAAACATCAAAGTAAATATTTATAATTAACTTTTTGGTGTTCAAAGTATGATGATCATGAAAATATCATTGATGGTTATGTAGATGTCATTGATGATCATGTAGATGTCAAAATAAATCTTGGAAATTATCCATTTGGGTTCAAAGATTGATGGTCATGTGGATGTCAATGATAGTCATGCAAATGTCAAATGATGGACATGCAAATGTTAAAATTTAAGCCATACTAGATAGCCATTTGGATTTAAATAATCCAAGATCAATGGTTATTATTTCATCATAATTCAATATATAATAAAGTGAGAGCAAAGATGGTGATAGTGAGTCTAAGTATATCAATAAACCACTTTTAATCATGCAAATCAAGATCAATAGTGAAAGAGGAATTAAAAGGTTAATGGGCCCGAGTTAGATAGTCGATAGCTAATGAGTGAAAGTGAGCCTAGGGGACTTCCAATGGAGGTTGAGGAAGTAGTTTTTGACCAGGGCAAACAGATACATGTAATTAAGATTGAATATGATCAAATGGATCCAAACAAATATTTTGAGCCCAAAGCCACCATTAAAGCTCAATTAAGCTCCTGGTTTGAGGTTTTTTGAACCTATATGCCTAATTTTCTAAGGTTATAGTATCTTTTTATGACTATGTTCACCATTATTCAAAGGAGATCTATGTATATAATGAGTTCTTAGTTTCCATGATTGACAGGGATAGGATAGGTATTTTAAAGCCTAAGATCAGGGTGGGATAATAACTATTCAAATGATATAGATATGTCTAGGTGGATGTATTAACCATTTAAAAACTAATAAATAAATTGGTTTTCAATATATAATAGATCCATGTTCAAGATTTGTAGTAAAGAGCATGCCAAGATATAAATATGATAGTCAAATCATCCACAATTCAATAGAAACATGCATTCACTTACAATAGATATAGACATGGATTTGTTAGGTCCATGAATATGAAGATTTTATCCTTATAGTAAAAATAATTAATATAAAGGAACTTGAGGAGGATTTAGGTAGCCATTCATGACTACATGTAATAGAAATCTTAGGCTTCATGACTAAATAATCATAGTGGCATTAATGCATTAAGGAGTTTAAGGAAGTTACATGATCTTAGTCGGTGGGACCCCCTTCTCCACTCTCCCATGTATGTTTCCTATCTCTCTCATCCCTTTCTACTATATATATACAGGCTTCTAAGCCTTAAAATGGATCCCTCTCTTGGGCATGACTAGACTCTATCAAGATTGAGCCTTGTAACCTCTTGAGATAAATAGATGACTATTTTCAGATTTCATTATGCTTATCTAGTGTGTTTATGTCAGTTGATTTGCATATGTGGTATAGATTTCTCCCTTGTCAAGTCCTAATCTCACCTAGATACTAGTTCATCTTGTTATGAAGGTCATTTTTAGTGTTTAATTTTATTTTATTGAAGCTAGCATGTGGATACATTGATTGGTTAATGCCTTAAGTCAGGCCTCTTTGTCACCTCCCTCAAGTTTTGATCACTTGGTGAACCTCTGCATGAAATATTCATGTATAATAGACTTTGTAATCATATATTCAATCTTTTACTTGTCTCATTAGTGTTTTTAGAAGCTCAAGTAAGAATTTATGAACAATCATTTAGGTGCATCACCAACTTTAGCTTAGATTTCCCTTTTAATTATCTCTCTCTCCCTTTTTAGCCCAGCAATTAATAGGTTTTAGTGTAAATGAGCTAAGTGATGCATCAGAGGAGCTAACCTTGTTAACAACCCTAGAGGTTTGACCCAAAATTAGGTAACCCATTGCCTAGGGTCATTCCCATGTTGGACTAGGTTTGGGTAGAGGACCTGAATAATCCTTTGCTCAGCCAAGGTGCAGCCTAGAACCTCTAACAAGAACCAAAGAGGTAAATCCAAAAATCTAATGGGAAAACTTTTGGGAGAAAAAAAGAGAATGAATCCAAATAGCCTATAACTTCCCTCAAAACTCAGTGTATGTAGATAAAATGTCTTGATATGTATGTTTTCATTATTATGAAACTTTCTAAGTATATAGATTGAGACTAACAACCAAAATGAAAAGGCCGATGTAACATAGAAAATGATGTAAACTAAGGGGCTAGAATAATCTTAATGCAAAACAAGCATAAAATATAAATATCAAAATTTGAATAAGATGAGGAAAGGCACAAAATTAAGGGAGGAAGCTACATGAAAGGGATGACATATATAATAATACATATGCAAAATATATATTATGGATAGTAGGATATGTTGATGAATCACAAAATATTGGCTAGCATGGTTAACTAATGATCTCATCAAAAATATGAAGTCTTAGATATGGGGATTCAAATGCATTTTTATAAGTGTTAGAAAGATAGTCATGAACTATATAGTAACCTAAATCATCATCCTAAATATAGGTATGGTTATAATGGGATCAAGGAGTTACATTAATCTATTGAGAATTATGTGTATTATTTTAAATGTGTCTTGTTGTAATTTAAATTCTAGTATGTGCTATGTTATGAACCTATGCAAGATCCTGTAGATTAATATTGTGAGGTGGATGACTAAGCATTATATGTCATGGTGGTGTAATTGTATGAGTCTTAACTCTAGGAGTTATGACTCTATAAGTTGAAAGTGTAGATAAAATTATGTTAAGAACCATTTTTGAAGGTGATGAAATAGTATCACATCACATGTAGTTTAATTATTTTATTGTTATAAATCACTTTGAGTAATATCTCATTTTTTAGGATGGATATGTAACTCATAAGGTGTACCTCAAATAATACATATTTTATTATTATACACAAACTTAAGTTTGTGATATAATGTGGATGGGATTTCTCTTATTTGATTTATCCATGGGAATCTAATCAATATATTATATGTCCAATTATTTTTCAATACATCCATACTAATAAGGTCTTAGGACATACAATGATTAAAAATATGATACAACTAATGGTTGTTGATGAAATACCATAATAATTATTAGGTGCCATGGTTTTTCCTAGTAATCCTCACTAAGGTATACCTTATACTATCTATAAATGACATTGTAATGACATTTTTATAAAAACCATTATCTAACATAATTCCATGTGTAATAGTAGGATGTGAATCAACAAAAACATGTATATAGAGAGGACCATTATTTGAATCACTTATTAGAATATTTTCATCATATAATGTGATGGATGGTGCTTCCTTTTTTAAATTATTATCCATGCCTATAATATTATTAATGATATGCTCATTAAAAAAATCTGGTTTATGCATAGATGTATCCATGTGAACATTTTCTTGTTTCTTATTATCTTGATTAGGAAAGGCATTATTAAATATTTAAAATTATTGATTAGGTGTTATGATAGACTAATTTTAGTGTAATATTATGTCCTTAAAATTGGATTCGATTTTATCTAATAGATATTTCATCTCATATTTCAATTAAAAACATTAATTGGTATAATTTATTCAAGTTCTATGGTACTAAAAATATTGATTTACATGAAATCCTTTAGTGAAATTTCAAGAATTATCTATTTTATATTTTTTGGAGTCCATAAGATAAACATGCAAGAAATAAAATTTATTTGAATTCAATAAGGTAATGTTCAAAATTCAATGATATATAGTAGAATCAATAAAATTTACTCATTCACACATGTACAATGAATACAGTAAGTGTAAAGTAACTAAATATAAAATAGAGCATATATTGTTTGATATTCTATTCTAAGGTATGATAATGATCATGAGTATTCATGGGACTACATTTGAATTTTAGCCCTTTTTAATTATGTGTTTTAACTATTTTTGTCTATTGGATGTTTGCATCGAACAAGAATAGTTACACTGATGCAAGTGTTTACCTTTGACGTAAGTGTCCAATATAAAATACACATAAGGATGGATCCAAATTTATACCAGTAGTATACTTCCACATGTATAACTAATGTTTACCTTAAATTATATCTACCTATGTGCAAGATCCATAAAATTAACAAAACCCTAGTTTCTTTATCTTGGACTTCTTATAACTTGGTAAAAAGGGGTTAGCACGTGAGTTAAGCTAACCCTAGCAACCCTATATGTTTCTAAGTGCTACCTATATAGACAATACTCTAAACAGGGCCTTAGAATCATATGTAGTTTTCCCTCCTATGCATGTGTGTGTAACTAACTATAATTGTGAAACTATATGCTCTTTCTCCTATAGTAACCCTTGGTATAAACAATTCAATAATGTGGTCATCTATTTGAGTGTCTTACATGTTTATTTTAGTATTGTAGTGTAATTTAATAGTTGTTAATTTAAAATATTTGATAATTATAACTTGTTTTATCAAATTTCTAGGTGGTGTAATAAGACTATAACCTTTGTAATATAATGATCTCTTAATTTCAAACTAGGACCTAGTATCACGCAAATATCTAAAAATAGAATGAACAAAAGGGACTAATAAATGGTCAACAAAAGTGAAAGGTATAGAAAAGGATAAAATAATAAGTCTAGATAATTGCATCATGTTTGGACACTTACATTGACATAAGTGTTTGATATGGATGCAGGTGTATAGAGGATAAAAACATAGAAATGACAGTAAAAAGTAGGGATCCCTAGATCATAGTGGATAAAAGGTGTTGTAACAACATACATTCCCAAGGGGTAGGTAAAAGTAATAAAAATAGAATGGAACTAAAGAGGTCCATACAATATCATGATAATAGACATATAATTCTTGGTCAAGATGTCTACACATACAAAATCTATAACAATATGTTATGAATTATGATTTATCAAATATGGATATCTAAACTTACCCCCCCCCCCCTTTAATTTAGTAATGATGAAACTAAAATTACCAGTTTAAAGGAAAATAAAATGCATACACTAGTTTGTAAAACACACCTTATCTTCACTTGAATTTTATTTGAATATTACCTAAAATTAAAGAGTATACAAATTAATCAGTGCATATAATCTATATATGATAATAATAAAAAGTAGCATAAAGAAAGAGAATGGATAAAATGCATGTGTATGTGATGCATAGTGATGGATTTGAATCACTAGGGAAGATAACTTAAAACCCAATCCATATTTAGATAGGAAGATGAGTGAACTTACAATTGGTAAATTGGGCTACACCCTGGTGGTGTTATACCTAGAGCAGGGAGAGTTAGGAGGTAATCATGCCCCCAGCCTAAAATAGTAAGAGTGGTTCTTCAGCCATCAATATTATCATTTACCAACCAACACACTCAAGTGTAAAATGTGTGTGTGTGTGTGTGTGTGTGTGTGTGTGTGTGTGTGTGTGTGTGTGTGTGTGTGTGTGTGTGTGTGTGTGTGTGTGTGTGTGTGTGTGTGTGTGTGTGTGTGTGTAATACACATGGCTATATGTATAGTTAGAATTTATTGGGTGGGGTAAAAATGTGAAGCCTGAGTCAAATTGATGAATAAATATATTGACTTAAAATTTTTTATGTATTTCCTGATTATCAAAGTTCATTTAGTGATTGATATACCTATTAAGAGGATTGTGTATATTTTGAATTATTGGGGTATAAATATGGAAGACTCTATTAATTTGATGAGTGAATAGATTTATACATTCTATGTATTTTTTGTTCTATAAACCATGAAAAGGTATATATGTATAGACTAAGTATATATTTTTATTCCAAACTATTTGAATATATATGTATTGATAGTATATGTATTTGTTATATAAAATTATGAGGATGTATAGGTATGGACTATGTGTATTTGTTATTCAAACAATGAGGATAAATGAGTTGTGTGTATATTCATATTTCAAAACCATGAACATATATATGAGGGGTGTATACACATATAATTCATAGTATGAAAACTAAGTATATATGCATTAGTTATGCTTGTTCGAAGGAAAATATATGCAATTATACTTGAATGGGAATAATGAGTGGATAAGCTCTATACCCAACTCTGTATTCTTAGTAAAGAATTATGTGTTATGAGAGGTGATTTATATCCTAGTATAGTATGAGTAATGTAATCAGGCTCACCTAAAAAACTTAGTGAGACTAGATAGTCTAATCACTCCAATCTAACCAAAAAAAACCAACCGCTACAGATGGGTAAGGCTCAATAATAGCTTAGAATAGTCTAATGTGTGTATCAATACATAAAATTTCATGGTATAGTAACATTCCATAATAATCTATCAAATATGGAAGATAGATTAGTGTCTGAGTAAATAGAAGGAATGAACCATTGTTCATGCCCCTTATCATATTTGGTGTGAATAAAGTAATTTGTGTACAATGGAAATACCATTGTATATAGAGATTACCTGAATATATATTTAAATCATGTGTTGTGAAATATATCTAGTGAATTTTGGAATGCCATAAGTGTGGAGGACATGTTTACAAAACATGCCCCCATTGAATATGAAATTGTGAAAATGTGGAATCCATGTCTATATGACATGCCCCCACTAAATCTAAAATTGTGAAAATGTGTAATCCATGTCTATATGTTATGCCCCCACTGAATCTAAAACTATAAAAATGTGGAAGCCATGTCTATATGACATGCTCCCACTGAATATTAAACTGTGAAAATGTGGAAGCCATGTCTATATGGCATGCCCTCATTGAATATAAAATTATGAAAATGTGGAATCCATGTCTATATGACATACCCCCACTGATATGCCCCCCATTTTTGGAGGATGGTAAATATCACCTATTATTCACCTCATCATGAAAGGAAAATTTGATGATCTCATGTATATATTAAACAATGTATGTCCTGGTAGTAGTGGTACAAAAGGATGTGACATTATTTGGGTAACAATTTGTGATCTATATTAATATTTGTGTTAAGGAAGAAAAGTAAGACATTTTGGTAATTTTTGAATTATTATAAATTTTTTAAATTATTATAAATTTTTATAATATTAAAGGTCTCATTTTATGAATTCCAATTCAATTCACAATTTTGAAATAGGACAACTGGTGTTCAAGATATGTATATTTGAAGTTATTTTAGAAGGTGTATATTAGGTACTTCTAATAGAAATCATAACTAATTTTCACTTTGAAATTTTGAAAAAAAATGAAATATGAGTAGAATAAAAACATGTTTCATGTTATATCCCCTTGACCAGTGTGATTTGATGAACTCTAGATATCCCTAGTTAGCCAGTATTTTGATGAACTAGTAATTAGGTTTAACTACCAATTGATTGGTAATTTTCAATTTTGGAATTTTTTTCATTTTGATCAAAAAAATTGGTTTGTAATTAGATCAACAAATACTTTCGTCAAGGTTTGGGACACTTAAATTGATAGTTTGATGCTGGTGTCCAAGTTTAGACATAAGTGTCTAATGTTATTATCCTTTATCGATGCTAGCATCCAACCCTTCTATCCTGCATTAATGCTAGTGTATGACACTACTATTTTTTATTTTATGAATAATTAACTATAATATATGTATTTTTAAACTAGAATTCAATTACTAATGACTTTTTTTTGGTTTTAGAAGAATGTACATATTTGGGGGTTTTGGTATAATAGACATTTTTTACTCTAGTAGAGTTAAGTGTAGATGCGGTTGATTGGGCCATTATATATCAGGTAAGGTTGGGTCATGTGGCCTAATTAAAATAGATTCTATATGATTTCCACTTCTTCACATCCCTAACTAAGAGGTGTAACTGAGATACCTACACTTTTTTATCTCCCAATAGGGGAGATGATGATTAGATTAGAGGATTTGTATCATATTTGTTGGCTTCCCATTAGAGGTGAGAGAGTATGGGTTACCAAAGATGGTATCCCTAGTTATATTTAGTGATATCACATATATTTTAGTGGTTATATGGCTCTAGATGTAGATCCTATTAGGATGATTCATTTGGATAGTATTATCAAAGGTGATGTTTCATGGTTATAAAAAATTATATGTGTTTTATTGGCATCATTCATAGCAGTAGAGGGTGGCATAATTGGTATTTCATATCATATGTATCATTTAGTTTACCATATTGATCTTGATCATACCAGATATCCCTGGGGTTATATTGTATTATCCCACTTATATATGGATTTGTACATATTTTCACTAAAGAGACATGGTGAAGGTATTGGAGTAGGGACCCTTTTTATAATTTTGGGCATATGAGTACATTGTAATGGTACAGCCAATTGGTGGACCACTAGTTGGGTGGGCCCATCAATAGTATTTGCTGATTATTTGGTATTTTCCCTATGGTAGAATACACACCATGATGGAGTGTCATATTATTTTAAATAGAATGACATCAAATTAGGTTATATGGTGTATGTATAGGACATTTTCTATATGGCCTAAGGATGGGCATGAAATTTAGAGGATTAAAATTAGAATGTATTTAGTTGACCAGACTCTTAGTCTATATGATTTATTTTAGTATGATCAAGTTTTAAAATAGTTTGGTATGGAATAGGGAGTGTTATCAGTACCCTATCCCTAACATTAGATAATGCAGAGTGGGAATATCATGGCCAGCACCCACACTTATAGATTTGTCTCTTTGTCTTAGAGATGAGAGAGATCATGTGATTCTCCTAGATATGGATGATGATGCAAGATGTACATATGGGTATATGTAGTAGTGGGTTGGATCCTAGTGGCCATATTGTTCCATATTATAGTTACCCCTCCTGGTGCCATTATTATTACATAAGGAGATGCAAGAGGAGAGATAGGTGGAGATTCAATTGATGATGCTCTTATGGGATTATCACCAATAGATGAGGTGACCATTAGATCCACCTATAATTATCATAGTTTTCTTTTGTAATTTATTTTTTTAAATGTTATATAAAGTATTTGATTTCATATATGTAGTTAACTGGTATTTTTAATCTTTTATCTATAAGCAATTAGGAGTGGGTGACTATGTTATTTCATGTTATACAGGCCCTTACACATATTATACCCATGGATATATCTGGTAAGGAATTTATTGAGAGGTTTTTTAATATTACAAGTGCCCATGTACCTTTATTTGATCATGTAATGAGGGTTTTGGATACATAACATATTCTTTCCACTAAGCATGAGGATATATGTGTTGAGTTAGATAGATGTGACATCCCATAGTGTAGTACCATAGAGATCATGTAGGTTTTGGTTGTTTAGTATGATACTCTATATCAAAATCATGAGGAGATAGTGTGGTAACTAGGATCTTATGAAAGAGTGTGTGATATGTTCCATGTATGTGGACCCTAATTGAATCCTAGTGCATCCACATCAAAAGGTGTGGGGGCTATGGATTTAGATAGTGATGAGGAGTAGACACCTATGGATGTGTCCTACCTGATACTTGTGTTTACATTTGTATAAAATTTATATCATTTTATATATATATATATATATATATATATATATATATATATATATATATATATATATATATATATATATATATATATATATATATATTATGTTCTTCACATGGTTTATTTTATGTCAAATGGATATGTAATATCTATCTCTTTAGATTTGATTTATGTGTTTATTTATATAATATATGATTGGATGTTGTAAATTATGTAACAAATATTTCAATTTAATGAGATTCTTGTATTATAGTGATAATATAATAATCATCATGTTAAATGAAACCCAATAGTAAATAATAATGTTTGACTATAAATATCATGTGGTAATAAAGATATTGGTTTTGTTTCTATCACTAATTCTAAAGTATCTATAGAAGTAATTGATGAGTCTATATGTAATAGTTTTGGCTCCCAAATATAATATTTTGGTACATCCCTCCACATGTCCCTATGTTTATTACATGATCAACTAATGGTTCCTTTATAGGACCAATGTGGGAGCGATCAGTAATGATAGAGGGTATACTAGGATAATGAGTTCTACTATTAGTTATCTTTTACAAAGGTAAATAGACCATGTGTTCCTCAACAAGAGAAATATGATATGGTTGGCCCTCTTAGAAAAGCCTATAGGAGAAGTATGTGAAATATGTCTATATATTCCTTACTAGAATGCAATAATTTCTTAATCAACTAACTGTGTAAGTTTTTTTTCAAGAGCAAAACACTCATTATCTCAGTGCCCGTTAAAACCATGGTAAGTGCAAAAGTGTTGTCCTATTACCTTTTCAAATTGATGTGGTGGATAATGTGAATTTTTAGAAAGTGTTATCATCCATTTATCTAATAGTGTGTGAAATATATCATGTGGTATATTATGGTACCAATCAAACTGAAGAGACTATCATTTGGTAAAGTTATATGTCTAATTGTGGGGGGTACTTTGTAAGCATGTTCCTTTCCTTTGTTTAACACCTTTATCATTGGTTATTTTTCATATTATATAAGTTTTAAAGAATTTATTTGAATTTTTTTATGATTCTTTACCTTGAAAATATGCTTTTTACCATGTTTGGCTTTGGGTGGAGTAATAGGCAAATCGGTGTGTGTTTGTTAGGTCACATACATATTTGTGCACATCCCAATATTAATTATTAAATGAAGCAAAGTGATTATGTCATGATCTTTCTCTAAGTGGAAAAATAATACCCCTACTAAATATGAATTTCACTTCTAAATATGAGGGTGTATAGTTTAAGGAATGTAAAGTGTCCTTAGATCAAATAATATAGGCTCATTCTTATTTTACGTTAATACTTGTAAATGTTCCAATGGTAACTTAGGTAAGGTATAGTGATGAAATTTTGATAGGAATACATCTTCAAGTTTTTTAAAATTTGATAAAGAACCATTTGGAAGGATATAAAACCAATCAAGAGCCTCTTTAGTTAAGTTGTGATGGAAAGTCTTTAATAGCAAGCTTCCATTTTGGGCCCAATGTCCAATTGAGTGTATCTATTATTGAAAATGAATATCAATATCCCATTGACCTTAAAATAAGGATAATTTAAGGATGATAAAGTTCCAAAGATAAGGATACTCAAATACAACTCTAGAAATAGGTTGCTTTGTTAAAATATTTTCCTAAAAATTAGCCTCATGAGAAGAAACTTGTAACTTAAGAGTACTAAGTTGTTGTTTCAAATATCCCTTGGTGGTCATGATAGATAACATATCACAAGGAGATATTTAAGCCTTGGTTAGATGTTTTAAATTACCATTGACATGAACTGTGGGAATGGTATGATCATTATCACTTTTAAAAATAGGATCATCACATTATTTTAAAATATTTTGTAAGGAAGTATCCATGGTTGAAGAGGTAAGTATGTCATGTTCGATAGCATGAAAGTTGATATAATTATAATTAAAATGTGTGATATTATTTGAAGTTTCCTTGCATATAATAGGATTAGGTGAAAACATTTCACTTGTAAACATTTATTCTTTTTAGCAAAAAATGTGAAAGAGGGAGGAAAAGAAACATTTGATAATTCATTTACAATCTTATGAGAGGGAAGAATGAAACATTCACTTTCATTTTTTATTTTTCAAATAAGGGTAATAATATGTCATGCTACTTTTGATTTTATATGATTTATATAACTTGAGCTTTGAAAGAGAATAATCAAATATAGTTGGAGCTTTACTTGCATCCCCAAATAATTTATTATTTATAACTACTTTCTTATGACTTTCACATACACTCACGTTTTTTTTAATTAAAGAAAGATAGGGGAAGAATTAGTACATGCATGTTGTTAATTGAAATTTAGAGAAGGAGAAGAAATTTTATTATTTTTATTTGAGTCATCCAAACAAGGGATAGATGTCATGACCCTATATTTGGCATTTAATATTTTTTTTTAGTATTATTTTACGACTCAGTTGATGATTGTTTCATAATTTTTTGATTGCTTTTACTATTTTGATTCAGTATCTTATATGTTGTGGTATATTTCTAAGGTATATGATGTGATTAATCTAGATTATCTATGGTTTAGTTTTCCATTAAGACATTATTTTTTTGGTGAGATATTGATAAAGTTGTGTTTTTTATAGTGACACTTGATTATTAAATGTTTTTATGAATAATGTTAAGTGGATTCAATATAAAATTAACTTTTATTGATTTATCTATATTACTTAGTTTATTTATTATTCTTATATTGTCTATATATTGTTTATGGTCTATTTTATGACCTCAGGGATAGGTACAATGAGTTAGGTTGTTTACGAATCTCGGTAGCCAAATAGGGTGGTGAATTGGACACAAGTTAAATAAATTTAAAAATGTTTTTAAGATTTTCTTTCTTGATGAGTTTTTTTTGTAAGTTGATTTTGGTTACTTGTTGACATGATTTTTACCTGGTGTTATTTTCTATTTTCATGTTAAATGTTATTCATAATTGATTCTAGTTTGAATTGTTTTGAGATTGTTAAGGGTCAAGGATTGTTTGACCTTCATTGTTTATTTAACTACTTATTTGACTTGGTCTTAGTCTTTGAATTCATGAGTATGTTTTTTTATTTTCTAGGATCTATTTACTTTGTCTTTAGTGGCATGAGTATGTGACTAAATCTTAGTTAAAAACTTGACTAGGCCTAGGCAAGATAGAAAGAAGGGACACGATCCATATGGGGCTTGCATTAGTTGGTTTTTTTAATTTTATTTTGGCTTAAACTTTGGACGATGACATTAACTTGGTTTTTGATGGTGTATGGGTTGAAATACTTCTATTGGTTATATTTCTATTTTAATTTTTCAATGCCATTTTTGAACCCTAGTTTAGAGGGGAAAATTCTTTTGAAATTTTATTATAGCCAACATTAAGTGTTTAATGAAAGAAGTGGCCATTATGGCCTATATTTTTTCACAGAGACTACCATTAAAGGTGTGGATCTAATTATCATCCATAAGGGGAGAATTATATGGAGTTTGTTTGGGGGTTGTTGACCTTCTTGAGGACATCTGGAAAAAACATAGAGAGCTCAAGATTTGGGCAGAGGAAAATTAAAAAAGGGGTGATTCTAACTTCTTGAAATTTCATTCAAACCTATCAAGTAAGTTTTTTTTAGTTATTTGTTCTTTTATTTTACACTTGTAAGTACTCGGCCTCATGTACATTTTTGGTTTCATTTTTAAAGTGGTTTGAAATATTTTCTTAGCATGCAAATTAAAAATAGGATTGTGATTTGTTTGTTTTCATGAAAACCCTTAATGTCATGGAGTAGGTTTTATTTTTTAAATTTTTGATATTATTGATTCGATGTTTGGTTTTGTGGAGGTTAAGTGGCCATAGAAAAATAATAAGGATTGTTGTTTTTTTTATTATTGGGTTTTTGTTGTTAACTATTTCAGGGTTATAGATATGACCTTGGAATAATGTTTTAAGTGTTTATTTTTCCATTTGAATGCAAAATGATTTTTTGGGTATATTCTTAGAATATTATGTATTCATCATTTTGTTTTGATTATTTGGTGTAATCATTCCCTAAGCCTATCGAATCAAGGTTGCAATTTTTTAATCTATTTTACAATCATTTCTTAATAAAATGGTAAAATGAATGATGAGGTAGTTTGACTTAAAATATTGATTATTTTATCTTTATATAATGATTTCAGTTTGGGTTCAATAATTGACTGTTGAAATTTTTATTTTTATTTTATTGACAAAATTTTGTATGGTTTTATTTTAGGACTATGAATTGTTTACCTAAATGATATAGGGAGAAGGATAGCAAGGTATTCATAAATCATTTCTTTGTTACATGGTTACTTGAACTCAAATTATGGGTTATTCTTTTATAAATTCATGAGTTGAGGCTTTTTGGCTATTGTTATAAATATTTGAGTTTATTATTATTTAATATAAGGTTGTTGAGGTTTGATCAGTTTTGTTTATCATCATTTATTGATACTGAAGAACTATCTTCTTATTCTAGATTATATAGTTTAGTGTAATGGTAGATAATTTAAAGGCTATAGAATATATATAGTTGAATTTTATGTTTATATTCACTTGAATATAATTGTGAGATTCAATATGCCAAGCTCAAAGATATGAGCTCTAGTATTTGGATTAGGTGTAGAGACACTAATCTTTGTGAACTATAATATGAGTGAGTTCTTTTCCTTATTTTATTTGAGTTGTGTTTTTCAAATAAACTCAAAATTATTTTGGTCATTATATTTTTCTTTGCCTATTATGTTGCCTAGATCCATAACCAACTGATGATTATGGTGGTCTAGGGCCACCACTAGGGGGTTCATTATGACTAAATAGGTGGTTGTTTGTTGATATTTCAAAATAGAGGATTGAAAATATGCTTAAAATTCTTCATAATTGCATTCAGATGAACAATTGATAATAAATCTTATATAATACAAATCTTTTAGATTTAATACTTGTATTGATTTATCTCTCTTGATGATAATATGGTTTGATTCTCCAAGTTAATATTTTTATTAAGGTGGGTTTAGCTTGATTATGTAAAGGATTAAATGTTTCTTTTGATGTTAAGTTAATTAATAACTTAATTAGTCTAATTGCTATGCTTTAATAATATTATTTGATTCAGATCTCCACATTTAAAATTACCTAAAGGAGTATTGGTGTTATTTAAATATATTTATGAGTTTTTATATTAGTCAATGTGCATTCATAATAGCAGGATGTTTCTCATTGATGTTTACTCTTTGGCTAAATTTTTTAACTTAATATTTATGGTGCTTAATAAGTGAATATGTTTTATGCCAATATGGTGATGGATGAAAACATTGAAGTTTCATCTAATGTTTATTTCCTTAAAAGGAAATAAAAGTATGAATATTTGTTAGTTATGTTACAGCTATTATTAATCATCCATTTAGAGTTTTTATTTTAGTGTTATAAATTTAGTCGATGCTTATCAAAGTTAAGAATATATAAGGATATTTTATATCTTAAAATCTGAAATAGCCTATTGCTATTACATTGAATGGAGATGTTTTCAATAAAGTGTTCAATTTATTTTATTAAAACATTCAAACTTACCATATCTTTATGATTAGATGTAAGTTGGAAAGTTATAGCTACATATTTATATAGGAAAAAAGATTTAGAAGTTTAAGTATTTATAATTTCTTAAATACTTAGATGGATATTAAATCCTAAAAATCATGGTAGTTGTTGTAATCAAGCTATTAGTATCTATGACCTAGGAGATCTTATTTTTAATTAATCATGAATGAATATGTCAATAAAATTAATAGAGAAGCATGTAATGCTATTGATTTATTATAAGATTATTATTTGAATCAAGGTGACATATTTGGAATGTTAAAGTAATTAGAACCCGGATTCAAATGATATCTAATTTTGAAGGCTTAGATGTGAGTCTTGACTTTTATGCCAACCTTGATGTCTTAAATGATAACTTACAAATGGGTTAATTAAATTTTTGGTAATTTATAATAGTGAATCATTGTAATTATTATTTATAATAATATACATTTAAAAATAACTAAATTAATACATAATATTATGGTTATAGTGAATGCAACATAATTTACTTATGTTGCTTAAGGCGTGGTATTCATTTTTAGTATTTAGTTAAGTTAACAATGGTGTTATTAGTAACCAAAACCATTGAAATCATGTTTGAAGTAAATTTTATAATATGTTCTCATGAAAATATAAGCATGGTTATGAAGCATTAAAACAAAAATGGATTTTTAATTCAATTTACTTATGTTTCTTAAGGATTGGTAATCATTTTTAGTATATAGTTAAGTTAACAATGGTTCAATCGGTAAAAAAAACCATTGAAATCATGTTTGAAGTAAATTTTATAAGATGTTATCATGTAAAATATAAGCATGGTTGTTAAATCATTAAAATAAAAATAGATTTTATATTTTCATAATTTATAATTATAATTATTTGAATTATATTAACCAAGTGGTGCATAAGAATGGAATTAGGGAATAAATTATCTATGTCATTACTTATGGGATTATTATTTTATAACATGTATGAACTTGATTTGAATATGTTGATGATTTGTAACATCCATCATTATGGAATTAAATAAGACTTGACTAAGCTCTAAAGTGAACATGTGAATATAATCTAAATTTTCAATCAAGGTCATTTCAAGAGTACGAGAACTTATGGTGTAGTGATTCCTAATAATGATCATGGTATAATGATCATGTGGATAGCACTAAAGTATGGCATAATTTCAAACCTTAAAATAAAAGAGGTATAGTGTTAATAAACTCATATTGTATTACTCTTAGAAATAGTCATAAGTATGTATACTTGTTGATTATCTGAAGTTTTGTAGATAATTCTTAAGCAAGATTAGTATGATGATTCCTATATTCAATCTATTTATCCTTTTGCATTATTTTATTAACTCGTTTTGGTTACCCTAAGAGTTGAAAACTATTTTATGGTCTAGACAAGTACTTGGGTAAGACTATAAGTTGGTAATAGCTCTACTAAGAAGGCAATATGGGGAGTGCACAGAAAAGAGTGTGTGAGTGTATTATTCATACGTTGACCCTCCCTTATCTAAGTACTAAATGCATAATTTTTTATTAATAGTATCATTAATTATTTATAACTTAGTCTATTTCATGTGTTGGTTATAATATAATTATGGGTCTCATTTCATTTCCATGTTAGTTTTCTTTGTAATCTTTGCACCATGGTTGCTTTATCTTGGTGTTTTAAAAACAATCAAGTTATTAAATTATGGTATCAGATCAAGTTTAAATTCTCTATGGAACTTTGGGAAATGTTTATTAATATTTTATATTGAGTTGTTATTTATTTCACCTCAAGATGGTGAGAATAAGATCTATAATGGTAGACCACAAACTAGGACATGTTAACCCAAGTAGATGTAGAGGTAAAATTCATAGAGATAATGTTCCTAAAAGAGAAGAAAATTCCCTTAATAATGTGGGTAGTAGTGTTGGATCACCTAAATATGATGAAAATAATACAAATTCTAAGTGAGAGATTGTATTGAATGGGATTCTAACTACTTTAAATGCCCTACAAATCAAGTTGGAAACCCAATAATATAGATTGAATAGTCTAGAGGGTATTCAACCTAAATAAATACCCATTAGAGAATAAGGGCAAGGTGGTGATAAATATCCTAAAGAAAACCTTGTAAATCTAGTTGATCCCATTATCAAATAATTAAAAAAATGCCCCCACCAACCTCTTATGGCGATGAATCAAGTGACATAGTTGATGCATGGTTGGTTAACCTATAGAAATATTTTAACCTACATAACATGCCCTATAATTTGAAGGCATAGGTGGTTACATATCATCTGATTGGATTTGTAGCTTTGTGGTATAATTATCTTTGTGCTTTAGAGGGATAATATCCAATGACTCTTACTTGACCTACTTTTGAAAAGTAGTTTTGGAAGAGATATCTTAGTTCTAATTTTAAATAATAAAAAATAACTAACTTTTAGCTATTAAATAAGGAAGGTATGTCAGTAACTAAGCATGAAAACAATTTTTTCAACTTGTTTCAACAGTTAACTACATGCATGATGAAAAATGTAAAGTGACCAAGTTTAAGTTGGGACTGAAGGAAATATTGATGCATGATCAATATGACCAACCCAAAGACTCTGACTACTATCATTGAATCTTCTCATAGGGAAAAAGAGAAAGATAAATCTCATCAAAAGGTGAAATAAGATTTTAAATAGAATAGACAGCAGTCTAGAAGAAAAAAAATCTCCACATCACCAAAAAACTTTAAAATTTTGATCAAAACTATATATTTACTAATAGTACTAATGGTTTTAATAAATTTTAGGGGTAGAATAAGAATTTCAAGAATTAGAATTTGTTGGGGATCAACCAACAATGGATTACACTTGTGAAAGTAATAAACGTGGAAATAAATCAGATAGATAAGCAACTGGAATGATAAATAGCACAGAACAAGATATACAAGAAAACACCCTAAAAACTTGTATTAAAACTCTTTAAAATAGGAATACAATTGAAGAAACTTCTTTCTTCCACACCTCTCTCAGATGCACACAAGATCTCTCACTAGATCTCTATTCCTCAAGAGCTCTCTCTCAAGTACACTCAAATCCAACAACCTGGATTGATGCAACTCAGTACTGTCCTTCAAACATTCACAATGTTCTACTCATACTATTCAACTCACTAAGCTAAGAAGATCTTTCATACATATAGAAATAGGAAACTTGAGCATGTTCTTACAACAAACAGTTAAGCCACTTCAACAAGGGCTCTAAAAATAATATTGCTAATAATAGAGACGCGAGCTTGAGTCTACAACTCAAACTCATCATGCAAACACTCACTTCTATCCTCAGAAATCGCTTTCTAGACACACAGGTAACCGACGTCGGTTCCTACCTGTTCGCCTGTGACCGTCACCAGCCGACCCTACTGCCGACGTCAGTGCCTCTGTAACTGCAACTGACCTACGTCGGTCGCTCCTGACCGACGCCGGTGTCTGTGTAGACCCAAAACTGTTTAAGTCTACTCCTTGGTGAAGCTTTTAGCTCCACACCCTAATAATCTCCCACTTAGAGATAAATAGTTGCACCAGTACCTGTACAACAACATCTTCTAGCTCCTCCATCTTCAACTCAATCATGAAGACCAATAGAAGTTGAATGAAGATTCAACTTCTCCTTAGTAACCGGCTTTGTTAGCATATCAGTAGGATTCTTGTCTGTATGGATCTTCTCCAGCTTTAAATCACCATCTTCCAATACCTACCGTATGAAGTGGTACTTTAGTTGTATGTGCTTGGTTCTTGAGTGAAAAGCTAAGTTCTTAGCCAAATGGATTGCACTCTGACTGTCACTATACAATCTACAACTTCCATGCTCCCTTCCAAGCTCTTCCATGAACCGTGTCATCCATATCATCTCCTTGCTAGCTTCTGTGGCTGCAATATACTTTGCTTCTGTAGTTAACAAGGCTACAACCTTCTGCAACTTAGATATCCAACTAACCACCATTCCACCTACAGTAAAAACATAACCTGTGGTGCTCTTCCTGCCATCCAAATCACCTGCCATATCTGAATCTACATAACCATGTAGATAAGTATCTGAACCTCCATAGCACAAGTGTCTACTGCTGGTTCCTCTCAGGTATCTAAGTATCCACTGAACTGCTTTCCAATGTTCCTTACCTGGATTGGCCATATACTTACTTACTACTCCCACTGCTTGGGCAATATCCGGTCTAGTACACACCATTGCATACATCAAACTTCCTACTGCGGAAGAATATGGAACCTTACTCATGTACTCTACCTCATCATGTGAATTAGGACATTGTTCTTTACTCAACTTAAAATGTCCAGCCAAAGGTGTGCTTACCGGTTTAACATCCTGCATATTGAACCATTTCAACACCTTGTCCACATAATCCTCCTGAGACAATATCAACCTGTGATTTTTCCTGTCTCTCTTAATGCTCATGCCAAGGATTTTCTTTGCTGCTCCCAAATCCTTCATAGCAAACGTTTGAGCTAATTTCACCTTAAGCTCAGAGATATCCTGCATGTGAGATCCTGCAACCAGCATATCATCTACATACAACAATAGAATAATATATCTACCGTTATCAAATCTCTTAAAATATACACAATGGTCAGATTGACATCTACTGTAGCCATGCTCAGTCATAAACCTGTCAAATTTCAAATACCATTGCCTAGGAGCTTGCTTGAGGCCATACAAGCTTTTCTTCAACCTACACACTAACTTCTCCTTACCCTTGACCTCAAATCCTTCTGGCTGTTCCATGTATATTTCCTCATCCAAATCTCCATGAAGAAACGTTGTCTTAACATCTAACTGCTCAAGATGCAAATCCTCAAAAGCAACCAAAGACAATACAACCCTTATAGAAGTCATCTTAACAACAGGAGAAAAAATCTCACCAAAGTCAATACCTGGTTTTTGTGCAAATCCTTTCACTACCAATCTGGCCTTATATCTCATCTGTCCATCCTCACCTTCTTTCAACCTGTAGGTCCATCTGTTCTTCAGTGTTCTCTTACTAGCTGGCAATTCAACCAAATCCCATGTTTGGTTCTCTCTTAAGGACTCCATCTCCTCAACCATGCCATGCTCCCACTTACTCCTGGACTCCACCTGTAATGCTTCTTCAAAACTCTCTGGTTCTCCACCATCAGTTAGCAATAAATAATATAAGGAAGGAGAATATCTAATTGGAGGCTTACTTACCCTTTCAGACCTCCTGATGGGTGTCTTGGACTCATTCTCAGCACGTTGTCCACCCAAATTTTCTGACAGTGACCGACCTCGGCCACCTGTAGACCTGTTACTGGCCGACGCTGATTCTTCTTGGCCGACGCCGGTGCCTGGTTTGCCGACGTCGGTCTCTATATGACCGACATTGGTTTATGTACTACCGACGCCGGTCCCTAACCTGCCGACGTCGATCTCTGTGTTTTCCTGTAAGTGATTATTTCTTTTTCCCGCGAGCTCATTTTGGAGCATAACTTCGTCCAATTCACTATTGCTCTGCCCAGATTGATCCAGCTTCCTTATCTGATCACTGTACATCACTCTTTCATTGAAAACAACATCACAGCTCCTAATTACCTTGTTAGTTCCTAGATTCCAAAATTTGAAACCAAAATCATCTGAGCCATAGCCAATAAACGTGCACCTCATAGATTTAGCATCAAGCTTCTTTATATTTTCCTTATCTATGTGCATAAAGGCTTCACAACCAAAAACTTTGAGATATGAGAGATCTACCTTTTTACCTGTCCATGCCTCTTCTGGAATTCCACCATCCAGAGCTGTAGAGGGTCCTCTGTTAATCAGGTACACTGTGGTGTCAACTGCTTCTGCCCAAAACTCTAAGGGCAACCCAGCATGCAATCTCATACATCTTGCACGCTCCATGATAGTTCTGTTCATCTTTTTAGCAATACCATTCTGTTGAGGTGTCCTTGGAACCGTCCTTTGCCTATGGATTCCGTGAGTGTAACAATACCAGTTAAACTTAAGACTGCAGAACTCACTGCCATTATCAGATCTCAAGCACTTTAATCTTCTGCCTGTTTCATTCTCAACCATAGCTTTCCAAATCTTAAAAGTCTCAAAAACATCAGATTTCTTTTTAATACAGTAGATCCATACCTTCCTTGTAGCATCATCTATGAATGTAACATAGTACCGTGATCCTCCAATAGAGGCTACCTGAGCCGGTCCCCACACGTCTGTGTGAACAAGCTGCAACTTCTGCCTTTTCTTAGTAGACCCAGTCTTGAGAAAACTAACCCTTTTCTATTTTCCAAATACACAATGCTCACAAAATTCTAGATCCATACTTTTCAAATCTGAAAGCATACCTTTAGACTTAAGAATTGACATCCCCTTCTCACTCATGTGGCCAAGCCTTGAGTGCCACAATTTAGCATCCACATCTGAAGTAGATAAAACTGAAGGATATTTTTTAGTAACACAATTACACAAATAGAGAGTACCTTCTCTCTTACCTCTGGCCATAACAAGTGCACCCTTGGTCACCTTCCAAGAATCTGCTGTGAGAGTTACTGTACAACCCTCATCACCTAGCTTACCTGCAGAAATCAAATTTCTCTTCAAACTAGGAACATGCATCACATCTCTCAACACCCATGTGTTGCCATTCTAAATCTTTAGCTGCACTTTACCTTTGCCAATAATCTTACAAGGCTCATCATCCCCTAAGTACACTATTCCAAAATCTCCATGGATATAGTCACTGAAATATTCTCTGTTAGGGGTAGCATGGAAAGATGCACCAGAATATAATACCCAAGATTCTATATTATTATACAAAGAGAAAATAAGAGCATCCTATGTAATACCTGCAACCTTTGTCTCTTCCTTTCCTTCGTGCTGATTCTCCTCCTTAGGCTTTGACCAGCAATCTCTGCTTATGTGCCCCAACTTTCCACAGTTCCAGCATTGTGGCCTTCTGCCATTCCTGGATTTGGATCTGCCTTTTCCCTTAGATTTAGATCTTGATCTCCTCTTGCTCTTTTCTTTTTGCCTTCCCCTACTCTCAAGATTTAAAGCGTTCCCAGATGTCTCTTCTATGCTTTTCCTGCAAATTTTCTCATTCAAAATAACACTAACCACATCCTCTACTTTTAAAATATTTGAAGCAGAAGCAGTATTAGAAACTGCCATTACCAAGCCATGCCAGCTTTCAGGCAAAGAACATAATATTAAAAGAGCTTTTATTTCATCTTCAAATACAATATTGACTGAACTTAATTGGTTAACAATACCATGGAAATCATTCAGGTGATTAGAAACAGATCCACCTTCTTGCATATGCAAATTAAATAACTGCTTCATAAGATATACCTTATTTGAAGCGGAGGGTTTTTCATACAAATTTGCTAACGTAGTCATTAACTCTACCGTAGTTTTTGCCTGTGACAAATTGGATATCATAGTGGATGCAAGACTCAGTCTTATAGACCCCAGAGCCTTTCTGTCAAGAACTTCCCATTCTTCATCCTCCATGTCCTTGGGCTTATTTGCTATCCCACCTAACGGTAAGTAAAGATCCTTCTGATACAGATAGTCCTCTATCTGCATTCTCCAATGTTGATAGTTCTTGCCATTAAACTTTTCCATTTTCAACTTACTTTCTTCTGCCATTGCTTCTCCCACTCAAACAGAAATCCCTGCAGAAACCCCTGTGAGCAACCTGTAATCCAAACACACTACACAGATCTGAACCACCTGTTAGTGAACCTGAGCTCTAATACCACTTGTTGGGGATCAACCAACAATGGATTACACTTGTGAAAGCAATAAATGTGGAAATAAATTAGATAGATAAGCAATTGGAATGATAAATAGCACAGAACAAGATATACAAGAAAACACCCTGAAAACTTGTATTAAAACTCTTTACAATAGGAATACAATTGAAGAAACTTCTTTCTTCCACACCTCTCTCAGATGCACAAAAGATCTCTCAATAGATCTCTATTCCTCAAGAGCTCTCTCTCAAGTACACTCAAATCCAACAACCTGGATTGATGCAACTCAGTACTGTCCTTCAAACATTCATAATGTTCTACTCATACTATTCAACTCACTAAGCTAAGAAGATCTTTCCTACATATAGAAATAGGAAACTTGAGCATGCTCTTACAACAAACAGTTAAGCCACTTCAACAAAGGCTCTAAAAATAATATTGCTAATAATAGAGACGTGAGCTTGAGTCTACAACTCAAACTCATCATGCAAACACTCACTTCTATCCTTGAAAATCGCTTTTTGGACACACAGGTAACCGACGTCGGTTCCTGCCTGTTCGCCTGTGACCGTCGCTGGCCGACCCTACTGCCGACGTCGGTGCCTCTGTAACTGCAACTGACCGACGTCGGTCACTCCTGACCGACGCCGGTGTCTGTGTAGACCCGAAACTGTTTAAGTCTGCTCCTTGGTGAAGCTTTTAGCTCCACACCCTAACAAAAATTTTGTAAGATTGGAGTTTATAAGAAAAAACAAACCCATAAAAGTAAAAATATACCTACCATAGGGGAAAACACCATTCATGTAGCATCTCAAAGGACTATAGTATGTTGGGAATATGGTGATAATCATTCACACAAGGACTATCCAAAACTATAATTGGGACAATTAGCCAACCATAAAGTATATGAGACTATGGACAATTATAATGCAGATTACCAAACCACTCCTATCAAGATCAGAGGTAATTTAAATGATTTTTTAGTTTCTATTCTGGTTGATTTGAGTGGGTTTTCAATAAATATAATATGATTCCTATGACATTAAGAGAATGTTTGGAGGTTAAATTTGGTATATACAAGAGGGTACTAGTATCCAAATGTCTTGATCAAATAGTGCTATATTTAGGGAGTGTTTAGAGAAAAACCAATTTATTTTTAATGTTAAAAGTACAATCACTAAGAGGGGGGTGAATCAATGAGTTCAAATAATCCAAATTAAATTCTAATCTTTATAAATACTTAATCAACTACCACAAGCATTCATGAAGCATAAACAACATTCATAGAAATTGACAAGAGAGACAATGCAAGATCAATCACATAACATAAGACATACATGAAAAAACCTCGTAGGAAATAAAACCCACTAGAACCTACAATTAGACTACTATCTTATAATAACAAGATCTAATTTAGAACAACTATAATTGATCAAGAAACTACAATCCCTATTTAATGATATTTCAATCCCACAAGGTGTTACCATACCTGTCTAGATGGGTTACAACAACAACCAGACCTTTTAACAAGTTTTACCTTACAAGGAGGATACAACTACCTTATATGTTGAACTACCACAACAACACCTATAAAACACTTCCACCTCTAAACTAATGTCAACAATACCTAATTATGGACCTTAGCTTATCTTTCTTCACCTTCACTCACACTCAATCTACAAAAGCACTATTCTACCAATAGAATTATGACCTACAAGTCATAAAAATAGTCCTCAAATTGATCTATTCTTTAACACATCCTTAAGATAATCAACCCTTCCTTCACTCCTCAAAACACACACACAAGCCTCACTTTAATCACTCTTTAGTCTCTCATATAAGTCTATAAATCACCAAGTTTGATTCCACTATTTATAGAGCAATCTTGTTAATCACTACCTTGGTCAGCCATTAGGCATGCTTTATCCCTTAATACATTCATCACATCAAGTCATGGCTCAATACAATCTTCATATATTGGCCATAGCATCTATGGGTCACCCTTAAGTAACTACACCTTTTGATAAGGCCCTTATAGTCCTTATAGGTCTCATGTGAACCCATTCACTCTTTTATCACTCTCTCAAGCAAAACAAGAACACATGACCACTTTAAAATACATGTGTCCACTCCTTATGTCCCCTTTGACATTCTCAAATGATCATAGTCAACTTAGCTCACCTTTGTATATGCTCAAATAACTCAAACACTAACCTGGTATACACAGTCATCATGAATGAACACACACTCATTTTTTAAGCCTTATTCATACTCAAAATAGATTGATCACACTTCCAAAATCCACACAGAGCATCCTCATGGAGTTTACTATGAACATAGGATTTCAATAAAGGGAGATTAGTATAGTATTAGTGTATGAAATCAAAATCCAAAATAACACACTAATAGCTAACACTTTAATCCTATCTTAAGGGGGAGCATAATGGACAAAACTAAATGGAAAACATAACTAGAATGCAAAAGATAAATTATCTTTCACCTTCTTGGATGTTTCAAATGGCTTGTTGAAGTGGCTTGCTCAGTTTGTGCTCAATGAGTCTTTATCAAAGGAAGCTTGGCTATCTCCTTTTCTCCTTACAACCTTGGGATTATGATGACTTTAGATTGGCTCAATAATTGGGCATGATAACACTAAATCAATGGCTTGAGAGATATTATTATCATTATAACTTTACACCAAAAGAGCTCAAAATTATGAGTGTGAGGCCTTGTATTTATAGTTTTCCAAAATGGGCTAATATCAACCATGACCTTCCATCTCAAGATTGAGATGTGTGGCCATGGACTAATCCAATATTTGTAATTAAATCCATAAATATCTTCATGTCAATTTAGAGGAAAAGGCATTAACTAGGCATGGGTGATCCATAATCTTAATATTTTATGCATTTATGGCTTGTGGATGCCACCCCATAGAATGATGTCTTAGATGTAGTTATTCAATATCAATTTCCATTAATGAAATATTCAACAAGTTCCATGGAAAAATTAACTTAAGCTATTGATTTAAATTAATTAACTTTAAACATGATTTATTAATTTTGGTGTAAATCTTGGCAATTGATGCTCAATTTAATGAAATTGGTCAAAATGTCATATTATTGGCTCAAAATTTGACTAGATTGGAATTGGAAGTCTATGTTAGATGTGTTGGAACCATTATCCCATTTAGGATGTTTCCAACACAAAATAATAAATGTACATGTCTCACACAATAAATCTGGTATAAAAGAGCAATCTAAAGCACCCAGGTATAAAAATGTCATTTGACTTTAAATGATCTGATTAAAGTTAGCTGCCTCATAAAATGTATTTCCCCATTTAGGGATACATTGGTCTAAATTGGTACTTATATATGATAGATTCAAATTATTTAGTGTGTTTTAGTGTTTTTATCTCAAATTATGTATTTTGGTAGAAATTGGTTTGAAGTTTGATTAGAGGTTATTGGCAGCTAGTTTTAGGTGTTTGGTGTCCCCAAAATTTCACAATTAAAATTTTGGGGTACCCCTATTGAAATTATTGAATTCTTATCTCATTTGAGTTAGTTGTACTTATTGATTCAGTCCTCTAAATAAACAAATTGGGTTCTATTAGTTATAGTTTTTTATTGATTATTTTCCCCAATTGTTCTTAGTGCTCTAGAAGATTCAAAACAGTTACTTGAAGCCACCACTAAAATCCATTTTTCTCATCCCCTTAAGTATATCAAACAAAATAAGGTACCTTAGCTCATTTATAATGCAAATTAGGTTCTCTAAATTGATTAACTTTATTAAGGAGGAGCAAAGTTGTCTTGAAACCCCAATCCACTCTTCCTAGTTCAAACTAGTTTTTTCAAGTTGCTTTAATACATTACCAAAATAAGCTAAGTAATCTCTCAAACCCTATGACCATGGTAAAGACCAAATCAAGTTTTTGGTATTGCTTAACTTATTAAAATTTATAATCAAAAATAACTTTAATTTATGAACTTGAGCTACTTGTTAACCTACACTTAATTAGGTTTATGAGAGCACTTTACTTCAAAAACTAAGGCAAGTAAAGTAATTCTAAAAACTTGATTAAAAAGGGAAAGGGCTGATGTGGCTTTACCATGCTTGTCATTAATGTGCTATCATTTATATATATATTGGAAAATTCCACCTTATTCCTACCTGGAAGCTAAGTCATCTAACTAAGTAATCACACCTACAAACTTTGATCCATGCCATTCGAACCTCTGGAGCACTTTTGAGTAATTTCATTTCGACCAATTTGCATTTGAGGTAAGTAAATAATCTCTAGGTAATTTTTAAATCCTTTTATTTTGCTTCTTTTTTGGTGTTGTCCCTGTATCTTTTCCTCATACCACCATGATTATCTCTCTGCTAGGTTTGACTTACTTTAGTTTATATTTTATTTGCTTAGCATAAATGGGTTTTTTAAACCATGTAATTATAATTACAATCATTTATCATTCTTTAAATTTTCTCAAAACCTCTAAGAATTTGAACCCTTTGTACAAACCTTGGCCATGAAAATTTCTTTCCCATTTGGGTTTCCCAACCCTAATGACTTTGGGTTTTTGAGACTAAATAACTACCCATAAGATACCCTAAGTAATGACCCTATACAATCCCTTGAAACATTATCCAATACCTACTCAGGTTTTCCTTTCCTCATCACTTACTTAGGTTTCTCAACCTTCACTACTTTGGGTTTATAATCCTGAGTAATTACCCTCAAAAAATCTAACTCCCAAAAGGTCTTAGCTATTCAGAATTTTGATCCTTTCTTACTTTGGGTCTTTGATCCTAATTAACTGACCTAGGAAACTTTGACCCTCAAATAAGATTACCCATTCAGGTTTTCCTCCCCTTCCTTTTTAATTTGGGTTTTTGAGTCTAATAACCTTGATTTGGTAAACCTGAAGTTGTCTACATAATCCTAATAGCCTACATGAGGTTCTGATGTCCTATTACTTGAAAATAAGTTGGTTAGTTTTTCTAGACTTCTCATTACTCAAAATCTAAAACTTGCATAGATGTACTTCAAGAGAAATAAATTAACTCTTTTTTAAAAAAAATTTAAACCAGTTGGAGCAGTCACTAAGTGTTTCTAAACACTTATCAAGGTTTTTTAGAGTTCAAAACAACCAATGTCTGTATCAGAAGAGTCAAGTAAATTAGAGGAAGAGGTAGTTGAAGTAGAAGTACAGGGAAAACTAGTTGAATAAGTTCTAGAATTATCACTTGAAGAGGTTCTAGAACCAAGAAAAAATTGAAAATCAAAGGTCAATAGAACCAAGTCCTAGGATCCCAAAATGAAGTATGAATATAAGGGTTACCCTATTGAATCATGTATATCCTCAAAACTAACAAAAATAAGTGATATAGACATGGGGCATGTGTCTATGACTAATATTTTAGATATATCAAAGGCCATAGCTAAGACTCCACTCCTACATTCCATGACCAATAGTGGAATCCTTCAAGCTATGTCTTTACCAAGCTCATCCCAACTTCCTGAGTTTCTTCTGACATGTGCCAAATATTATGACTCCCTAACCAGGACTATAAGGGATGTTAGTGGGAATGAAGTTATAAGACTGGATGTTCAATACCTTAATTAATGTTTGAAGATTTCAACATCCCCAAAAGTGATTTATATAACTATGGAGAAATCTAGAAACTAATGGGAGTTTAAGTCATCATAATGCATTAAGATAATGAATACTTACTACTTAAAGAAAGTGAAACAGACTTCTAGGTTCCCTAGTAAGATAGTAAGGTCAAATTTTGTTCAAGAAGTGGATGATATCATTTAATTACTATCTAAAATAAATGGTGAAAAGAATGATAAGTGTTTCTTTACATGGATGTATGCATACATTAGGACCATTGACATGACTCAAAATTGTACCAAGATTGATTGGGTGAGAATGATTAGTGATAATATGGATCAATAGGTAAGGAATGTTTTACAAACTTTTGATTTAAAGATGACTTCATATCTTGTATATATAGTAGCTTAAAGTGGGATTTTCTCAAGGCTAAGGACTAAGGGCATACTATCAACCATGCCCATATATGAATATTATCCTTTGCTAGTCCTTGCAGAATACTACAAACATTACATTGTATTAAATGATGGTTTATTTTATGAACTTATTTGTAAATTGCATACATCCCTAAAATATAGAAGAGTGTCAAATGAAGCACAAGATGTAGTTTCACTATATGGTTTTATTTTCATTCAATTTATTAACTTCACCTATCTTATAATAGGATGTTTCTCAAGTGCACCTATCAAGCTACCTAGATATCCTAGTGACAAGTGGATCCTCATGGAATTTTGTAGACAACTTGTTGAACTACATGATTTACAGTCAAAGGCTCACAAAGTTACCATCAATTTTCCCATTATAATTGGTCACTACCATTGCCCTACCATTTATAAATATAAGAATGTATAGAAGGAAATGTACCACCATTACACTCAAATACACTTTGACACCAAATCCAATTTTGATTTTAGAGGTGTTGTTCAAAGTATAATTTTGCTTGAGTACATGCATATCCCAGCACTTGAAGATTTTTGGATTGATTGTAGGTATGAGTTTGAAGTAAGGAGGGATAATATCTAGTTGACTATAAAATAGATTCATGCATTTGATTTATCTTATATTCCTAAATATATGGAAGATGATGGTGTTGTTATGAGTGATGCCTTTTGTGTAACAAGAGGAGATAGTGTTCCACTTCTAGTAATCATTTTTGGGGATTATCATGATAGAATAAATGTTGAGAAAACTTCAAATGTTTTGGTAATGACTTCTAATTGGCTCCTTGATAGAGGATACTGCATGAAGGAATTGATAAGTGAAACCATGTTTGTGGGATAGAAAAGAAAAGAGATAACACAAGGAGAAAGTAGCCAGGGTCCCATAAAGAAGTTGAAGAAGTTACTATTGAAAATTTGGCAATCATAAGGGTATCTCTTATGGAAGTTACCATATAAAGTCTTAATCAAGATACACAGACTCTGATAAATACCCTCTTCTTGAATCTTGATGAGGAGAAAGCTTCCAAGCCTAAATTGAAGGAGAAAAATTATAAATTATGTGAAATAATTACCAAATTTGCAAAATTTGCTCCTCAAGAGGCATTAGTTCCAGAAGTTGTGATTTCTCAACAAGTGATTATTAATGTAGAGGAGACTAGAGATAAGGTAAGATCTATAGATAAATAGATGGATAAAATGAATTAAAAATCCTAAAGATTCTTCCCAAACATTGTAGATGCTCATGTTGATATTTTGAATAAGATAGTAGAAGTAAAGGCAGCAAAGATGGAGTTGGAAAATGAAAATGACATCTCCAAGCTTCAATAGGAAAGTCTATAGGTAGTGCCTAATTTATATGACAATTTTTATTGAGGAAAAAATTTCCCCTTCTACAAAGAAGGAAAAACAAGAAGAATATCTCCTGTCTTTTTGATTAAGTATTCTTCCAAACATAGGAGAAGAGATGAAGAAATTAGAAGAAGATGCACACAATCCAAAGATAAATATTGAAGACTCCCTTTTTAGTCTCAATGGTATTTTCTCTACTAATATTCTAAGAATAGTTAAGTAGTTAATCAAGCAATTCAATCAATGGATAGATAAGGTCATAACCCCTTTTACATTCAAGTCCATCAAAGAGTTGATCAAGTGTCAAGAAGAGATAAAAAGAATTGAACCAAGACTTGAGAAAATTAAAGATCATTATAGGAGAATTAAAAGGGAGATGTTAAGATTGGAAATAGAGAGATAGAAAATTGCTAAATCCAGATGCAGTAATCCAATTGATGATATCCCAGTATGTTAAGTACTGGGAAAAATACATAAGTCAAGTCCACGAAGTGGATTAATTTTGCCCAAGTCTAAAACTTCTCTCCTTTGATATTTTATATTTTATCTTAATGTATACACTATAATTAATATTTTTTCAAATGATTTCTTTATAAAATTAAAATCATTGAATGATATAATTTTGAAGGAAACTTACTTTGTAAAATTGTATAACTCAAGTAATTTGGCTAGATGCCATTACTTAAAGTTATTTTTTAAAATTAGATTATTAGGGATACTTTTGTGTAACATGAAAGGAATCATTGTTTGATTCAAATATGGATACTAAATGTCACCACTTAGCATCAATTATTACATGCCACAGAAGAGAAATTCAAGGAAGATGTTTCTCAACAACTTTTAGTTTTCTATGCAACATATGGAGATTGAAGAATTCAAGTCCTATTTGGTTTAGATCTCTATTTTTGTATAAAATAGGTGTTGTCCTATGTTCCAAAGGATGATAATTTTTATAATCAAGAAAATTATGGCAATTTTATAAGAATTTTAAGAAATCTAAAACTTTGTGTTTAAGATAATTAGATTGTTTTATATGAACTATTGCTGAAAGTGAATAAGAAAGGTGATTGATTTTTGTATAAATTTGTGTCTATGTGAATCTCTCTATGTGTTCAATTAATGTGGAATGGTAAAATTTTTTCTACCTATTTTACATAAATTGAATTCATCATTTTCTTAGTCATTTTATTGAAGATATTTTCATAATTATATGTTTATCTATTTTACATGCATACAATGAACTCTATAAACTATTTATTGTGGAGTGCATGTATTATATTTATTTTCTTCCTAAACCATATATTCTTTTTATTTATCCTAAAACTAACTAAGATACTGATCAAATTTCCAAAACTATTTTCTTACTTATTGCAAAATCCCTTTGTTATGGCTCATGAATGAAGTGATTAAAGTAATACCACCAATCAAAATAATGTGTGCATAATTTGTATATTTAGTGAATAAATATAAGTTTTGAGTTATTATGAATAGATAGACATAAAATCATGGTAACTTCACTATTTAAATGAAGGGGATTTAATCCCATGACTGCCTAGGTAATTTTGGTTTCATGTAAAATATCTAGCCAATAGTTTATAGTGACTCCACTAGGGAACACTACAAGTTTAACTCCCAAAATAAATTTCTATCTCCTTATACTAGTTAAGACAAGTACTATATTTCACAAAATCCAACCAAAATTCCAAATACATGTTAAAAGCATTACATGTCTAGGATGATGCATCTACTTAGTTGAGTTTAATTTCTCTTATTTTAAGTAAATGTACTTTTTTAGTCAGTTAGCTAATTTTTTTTAGAACTCTTAGTTTCATACCCAAATTAATTACAATTTGATTTTCTAAGTTTTTTGCATGCTAAGTAAACCCTGATCTAAGTTTTTACCTATCAAATATAATTGAGTGTAATACTTAGGAGAACTCTTGCATTTAAAAACTACCAAATTTCCCATTTACTAGAGTAAGGAAAGCAAAGGGTCAGGAAGATGAATTCTTTGAACTACAAGTGTGTTTCAACTTTAATTTTCCTATTCAAGCTAGGACTAGAAGAGCTATTCTTTCACCTGTTAGACAAAAAACTTCTCTAATACATCATCTTCAGCATAATTCCTATGGGATAATCCAACTAGTTCATCCACAGTTTCTTTCTCTTAGAAGAATGGCATTACCACATCTTATCCCATGGGGACTAGATATTGGTCTTTTAAATTTAAGTCCTCCTCTGCATGACTTATCGAAAGGATCAAGAAATAATTTTCATAAATGTACTGGTGATGGCAATCAAAACCTAGATGAACACTTGGATACTTTCTTCATAGCATGTGGAGTAATCAGAGTCAAACATGAAGATGTCTCTATTAAACTCTTTTTAGAGACCCTACATGACTTAGTTGTAGAATGGTTTTACCATATGGCTTTAGGTACTATAACCAATTGGGCTACTATGCATGAATATTTTGAGAAAAGATTCAAAGTTGTTGAGGATACACATATATTACTCACACAATTGACTCAGCTTAAAAAGGAACTGCATGAACACATGCATAATTTTATTTCCAAATTCAACATATTACTTTATAAGATCAAATTTTATTTCTTACCATAGATAATCAAAAAAAATTCTTCGTTAATGCCAAACTTCTTGAAGTTAGTTATCAGTTATGAAGAGCATGACTAGTTAATTTAATAGTATCCCAAAATCTTGCTATGGAGGTTGGAGATGATTTGATAATGGATGGTAAGATTAAGAAAATAGTATTTAAAGGAGAATACTCTAATGTAACCACATCCCAGACTATAGATCCCTTATTACAAAAATTGGCTAATGACTTACTTCAAGTTAAAAGACAAATTTCTCAAAGTACTCATGTTGTTCCTACCAAGAATGTTCCCACACAAAATTTCTATAATAAAAATAAGAACCATATTGTCAGTCCTCAAAAAATATTAGCAATTGAAGATGCTCCCAAAAATCATGTTGAGATGAGTGAAGAGGACTTAATAGGTTATAGTATTGAATAAAGCATTGATGAGGAAGATCATTTTGTGGATCCTGTCAATGACTCCAACTGTTACCTAGAATATAAAGCAGAAAGTGACTATGAAAAAATGCTTCATGAATATTAGATTCAATATTATGTAGTATTTAAAATATCTTAGACTCAATAATCTATTGATAATTCATCAGAATAACTAGAAAGAGGAAAGGAACACTCTAGTTCTGATGTGAGTATTCTTAAAAGAGGTAATCCTCTACCTTCTTCTCACACTCTTAAAGAAAAATATGCTCCCTCTTCTTCTCAAACTTATAAGCTAATTTCTCATACATCTGAAGTTATTCCATCTTTCCTACACCTATTCCTTCATTTGACATAATTGATCATATAAATAAAATTAAAATTTAGATGTTGAAAGCTAAATATTTATGGTCTTACCCAGATCAGTTGAATAGGCTAATCGAGTATGTTCAAAGTAAGGGATTAAGAAATGAACTAAATGCTTCAAAATGTATTTTAACTATCCTTAAACTAACCTATTTTTAGAATAAATCTATATCTAATTCATCTACATCCACTTCCACATCTAAAAGGATAGAGCTTTTTTATGTGTCCTTCCTAATCAATGGGTATAAGTTGAGTAATTATATTCTAGATTTGGGAGCCTATGATATTGTTATGACAAATAAATTATTTGATTCCCTTGGCCTTATCCTAACTAAGTCCATAGGAAAATTCTACTCAATGGAGAGATAAGTCCCTCTGATTGGATAGATTAAATATGCTCAAGTTGTCCTAGTAGCTCTCCTAGACAAAAGACTTAAAATGTAAATCCTAGTAGTAGACATTCCTATTTCATATGGAATGTTTCTAAGTAAAAAATTTTGTAAAGAGTTGGGAGGAGAGGTGAAGATGGACCGGTCATCTACACACATCCCAATTAAAGGGGTGAATCATAAGCTAAAACCTGAGAAGAAATCTAATTACACAGTCTCTAAATCTGAAGATCCAAGGTGACAAATTCTATTTGAAGAATTAGATCATGGAGTTTACTTCCTTAAAGTGGGAAAAGAAACCCAAGAGGAAAAGGAAGAAGAATAAGAAGACAATATATGGACACTAGAATTTGATGGCAACTATAGCTTTCTTGATTGGGGTGCAGGAGGAGTATTAATATCCCCTGATGGTGAAGTTCTTCCCTATTCATACAAGCTTATGTTTAAAAACACCAATAACATAGCTGAATATGAAGTACTCTTGCTAAGACTTGAGAAAGAAAAAGATAAAGGAGTAAGACTCCTTAGATTATAAATAGATGTTGAATTAATAGTGAGATAGATTAGAGGGTAGTATCAGGTGAAAAAAGATAATCTAAAACACTATCATGATAGAGTTTTGAGTGCCACACTTGAATTCTCTTCTTTCTCAATCAACTTAATTCCTTGAGATTAAAACTCTAGAGCTGACTCACTCACTATTACTATATCTTTGCTTAGACCAAAATAGTAACCAACAATCTTTAAAGAAGGTAACTACAAAGTAGAAATGGTCTATCATCCAAAGGTCCCAGATAATGGTGGGTAGTGGCAGTTTTTTAATAATGATAAATAGATAGATGCCTTTCTTGAGAAATAAGATAATTTTGAAGGACTGTACTTTGAAGGAAGCATCTCACATCCACATGAAACAACAATAGGTATCATTTAATTTGTATTACCCATAGTCAAGATATAATTCAGCTAAAAGGAAATAAAATTCCTAAAGGGTTGGTTTCCTTATAAGAAATATTTGATAAACATGATCAATTTCTAAATAAAAAAGAGTACAGTGATATTTCTTCTCTAGAAGTAGAATAAATTAATCTAGGTAGTAAAGAAGATCCCAAGATGGTCAACATTATCAAGTGTTGCTCACAAGAAGAAAAGGAAGCTTTCATTAAGATTCTCACAAAGTACATAGATGTGTTCACCTAGTCTTAAAAATACCTCAAATCCTTCTAACCTGATGAAGTACAAAACTATATCCCACTCCAACCTGAGGTAAAGCCTTTCAAGTAGAAGTTACATCACCATAATCTAACTATATTAGGTACTATTTATTTTGGGATTCAAAATTTCCTCAATACAAAGATTATTTATCTAATTCATTACTCAGAATGGTTAGCAAATATTGTTTCAATAAGAAATAAAAATGGGTAAATACACTTATGTGTTAATTTTTACAATCTAAATCAAGCTTATTTGAAGGAAAATTATCCATTCCTATCATAGATCACATTTTTCAAATAGTTATAGGATCAAAAATGTTATCCATGCTAGATGGATTTTTTGGATATAATCAAATAAAAGTAGTTGTTGAAGATCAATACAAAACTGCCTTCACTTGAAGAACAAGAGTATTGTGGTATACCTAGATGACTTAACAATTTTCTCAAAACAAAAAGGTGATCACCTGGTTTATCTTGAAGAAGTCCTTATCTAGTGTAGAAGACATGGGATTTCTTTAAATCCAAAGAACTCAATATTTACTATGACTGACAAAAAACTCCTTGGTCATATAGTCTCAAAGGAAGGAACAAAAATTTATCCCAAATGAGTCAAAACCATTCAAAATTTTCCTGTGCCTGTGTCCAAGAAAGGAGTGCACTCATTATTTGGTAAGGTAAATTTCCTTAGAAGATTTATTATTGATTTTACTAAACTAAGTCACCACATATTTGCTATGATGAAAAAGAAATAGGATTTCAAATGGAATGCTAAAGGAAATTTAGTGTTCAAAAGAATCAAGGTAGCAATAGCTGAAGCCCCAGTATTATTTTCCTTAGATTTCAATAAAGAATTCATTCTTTGTTGTTACTCATCAAAGCATACCATGTCAGCAATCCTTATGCAGAAGAATGATGAAGAAGTTGAATCCTTGATAGCTTTCATGAGTCAACATTTGAAGGCCTCCAAATTAAAGTACTCACAAATGGAGAAGCATGCCTTTGCAGTGGTCAAAGCATGTAAGTTTTTTAGGTATTATATTTCATCATCCCATACAATAGAATACATCCTAAATATTATTTTCAAATCAATTATAACTTAGCAAGAATTGGTATTACTGAGGGGAACTTGGGTAGCAAAGGTATAAGAGTTTTATCTTGATATCAAACTTATAAATCTAGTAAGAAGAAAAATCTTATGTTAGTTGATGATAGAGAGAAGAGCTAATGACATAGCATCTTCTCTTCAAGCTGAAATAAATGAAGAGTTCTGCATGGTACTTTTCATTAATCTTATAAATGAATGGTATAGAAAAATTACTTACTTCTTGACATATAGTGAATATTTGGCTAATTTGATATAGAAGTAAAAATGTACCATCAAGATAAAATCAAAGGATTATGTCATTTGAGATAATGGGTTGTATAAGAAAGGAATTGATTCCATTTTCCTTCATTATGTGGACAAGGAGCAACAAGAAAGATTACTAGATAAATTTCATGATAAAGCCTATGGAGGTCACTTCTCAGCAAGAGTCATAGAACACAAGATCTTATAGGTAAGATACTTCTAGCCTAATTTATTTCAAGATGCTTTAGAATGGGTTTCTAAATTTTAGGCATATCAACATTTTGTGGGATGAATCAAGCTACCAGATTTTCCTCTAAAACCAATAATCATTTACAAACCTTTCCATCAATGGGGCAAGGATTTCATTGATATGTTAAATCCTTCCTCAAGTGGTAGACATTATTATGTCTTAATGGATACTGACTAATTTAACAAGTGGGTTGAATCTATTCCTATGAAACATGCTACTTCTCAAGTTGTATGTGACTTCATCAAAGAGAATATTATTGTGAGGTTTGGAGTTCCTCTTTAAATTATCATAAACAATGCATCCAACTTTTTTTAGTAAAATTGATTGAGTTTTTTTACTCATATGGGATATACTTGCTGCATGCTTCAAATCATTATCCTCAAGGTAATAGCCAAGCTTAGTCAAGTAACAAAAATTTGATGACTATTATCTGTAAGCTGGTGGACAACAATCAAAAAACTTGGCACAAGAAGTTATTTGACATGTTGTGGGCTAATAGAATCACTCCAAAGAAAGTCATAGGTATGTCTCCTTTCTAATTACTCTATGGAATAGATGTTGAGATACCAAAAACCATTGAGCTTCCTATTTTACAATTGTCCAAAGCCATTGAGGATAGTACATATCAAGATTCACTAGATAAGAGAATTATGTTTCTCTCTAAATTGAAAGAAACATGTGTTCAAGTCATTGATCAGTTAGTTGATCATCAAATGAGAGTGAAAAAGATATTTGATATAAATTCTTGAGATAAACAGTTTAAAGTGGGTGATTTAGTCCTCTTGTGGGATAAACAAAATGAATAAAAAGAAAAGCATGGAAATTTTGACTTCTTGTGGAAAGGGCCCTTTATTATACAAAGCATTTTTGGAAAAGATAGATTTATCTTAACTTATCATAATGGAATTACACTAACACTACCTTTTAATGGGTAGCACTTGAAGCTCTATAAGAATTGATCAATAGGGTAATACATGTATGTATATAAATAAAGTTTTTGCTTTTGTTTTGTTTTTGTTTTTGTGTTTTTTGTTTATCTAGTTATTTTCTGACTGAGTCTCTGCAAAGACTCTATGCCCAATGGATAAGGTTCTATTTTTAAAAACTACAGATACTTGGATCTCACCCTTGTTCTTTTCTTATGATAAAAATAAATATGTCCCAAGTCAGAGCTAGCTAGTGTCCCCAAAATTTCACAATTCAAATTTTGGGGTACCCCTATTACAATTCTTGCTTTCTTGTATCATATGAGTTAGTTTTACTTTTTGAGCCAGTCCCCTAAATAAATAACTTAGGTTCTATTAGTTTTATTTTTTGATTGATTGTTTTCCCCAATTGTTCCTAGTGCTCTAGAGGATTCAAAATAGTTGCTTGAATCTACCACTAAAATCCATTTTGTTCATCCCATTCAGCAGATCAAACAAACCAAGGTACCTTAGCTCATTTACAATGCAAATCAAGTTATCTAAATTACTTTACTTTATTGAGGAGGAGTAATGTTTTATTGAAAACCCAATCCACTCTTCCTAGTTCAAACTAGGTTTCTCAAGTTGCTTTAATAAATTACCAAAATAAGCTAAGTAATCTTGCAAACTTGATGACCATGGCAAAGACCAAATTAGGTTTTTGGTATTTCTTAACTTATTAAAATTTATAATCAAAATCAACTCTATTTTATGAACCTGAGCTATTAGTTAACCTAGACCTAATTGAGTTTATGAGAGTGCTTTACTTCAAAATCTAAGGCAAGTAAAGTAATTTAACAAACTTGATTAAAAAGGGCAAGGGATGATGTGGCTTTATTATTCTTATCATTAATGCATTGGCATTTATATATATATATTGGAAATTTTCACCTCATTCCTACCTAGTAGCTAAGTCATCTAACTGATTAATCACACCTACAAACCCTAAGCCATACCATTCAAACCTCTAGAGCACTTTTGAGTAATTTATTTTCAACCCATTTACATTTGAGGTAAGTAAATCATCTCTAGGTGATTTTTAAAGCCTTTTAGTTTACTTATTGATGTTATCTCTGCATCTTTTCCTCATATCACCATGATTATCTCTTTGCTAGGTTTGATTTGATTTGGTTTATATTTTATTTTCTTAGCATAAATGGGTTTTTTAAACCATGTACTTATACTTGCAATCATTTATCATGCTTCAAATTTGCTCAAGACCTCTGAGAAGTCAAACCCTTTTTACAAACCTTGACCATGAAAATTTCTTACCCATTCAAGTTTCCCAACCCTAATGACTTCAAGTTTTCAAGACTAAATAACTACCCACAAGAGACCCAAAGGCTTGACCATAGATAAACTCATGAAACATTATCCAAGACCTACTCAGGTTGAACCACATGATTTACAATCAAAGGCTCATAAATTTTCCATCAATTTTACCATTGTAATTGGTCACTACCATTTCCCTACCATTTATAAAGCTAAAAATGTATAGAAGGAAATGTACCACCATTACACTCAAATACACTTTGACACTAGATCCAATTTTGATTATAGAGGTGTTTTTCAAAATACAGTTTCTCTTGAGTACATGCTTATCTCAGCACTTAAATATTTTTAGACTAATTGTAGGGATGAGTTTGAAGTAAGAAGGAGGGATAACGGTAGGTTGAATATAAAATAGATTCATGTATTTGATTTATATTTTATTCCCAAAGATATGGAAGATGATGGTGTTTTTAAGACTAATGCCTTTCATGCAGTAGGAGGAGATAGTGTCCCACTTCCAATAATCATTTTTGGGGATGATCATGATAGAACAATTTTTTTAGAGAACTTCAAACATTTTGGCAATATATTCTAAGTAGCTCCTTGACAAAGGATACTTCATGAATGAATTGATAATTGAAACCATGCATGTGGGATAGAAAATAAAAGAGATAGCATAAGGAGAAAGTAGCTAGGGTTCCATAAAGAAGTTGAAGCTAAAAAAAATGTTAATATTTTCTTCGTGGTAAAAGATAAGGAACCAATACAACCAATTGGTTCCACTCCACCATTGGTCTCTTTTTCCCCTATGAATCCTAATTTCCCCTCTATTCCCAATTCCACTCCCACTATTCTTGTCATAGCTCCATCAACAATGATTCCACCTCCAAAGTTCTATATCACTAAATCTTCCAAGAAATTCACCTAAAAAGAAGCAAGTCCTCCTCTTATTCCATCTTCTCCACCTGATTCAGCACCACCTCCTTCATAAGATCAACCTACCATGTAAAGATAACTTGAAGGAGTAAATACCCAATAAATAACCTCATTTCAGGAGATACAACAAGAAAAATAAGCATCTAAGCCTGACAAAGAAGCCCTGGGAGAATTATTATCTAAAAAGGTAATGGAGGCTAAAAAAGACTCAAATATAGTAATAGAAGGTATTTTTGAAGACCCTAAGGAGATTATGGAGGCATTAAAAATAAAAGAAGTTGAGAAGGAAAAAGAGTTAGAAAAGGTGGCTGAGAAAGAAAAAGAAATTAGGAAACAAGCAGTTGAAGCTAAGTCAGCAAAAGAAGTTCTAAAAGAAAATTTGGCACAAGAAAATCCTTTGTAAGAAATAGCAATTGGAAATGACCATAATTAAATGGTTTTTCACTCAAACACTTCCATAGACATAGATTTCTCATCTTCATTAGCCATGCAGAACACTCAAGAAGCAATAGAATTTATAAATCGTGATGAGATAGATTTACAATTACTAAAGAGTCTATATAAGAGAGGTAAGAAGCCCAATCTTGCCAAAGTTACTTCCAAATTGATAATTTAATATTTTAGGTATAATTTTGTAGAGATATTAGTCCCTCTATAGGGAGCAAGTGAAAAAGAAGTTAATATTGAAAATTTGGAAATCACAAGGGTATCTCTTAGGGAAGTTACCATAAAAGGTCTTAAGCAAGATACACATACTCTGATAAATAACCTATTCCTAAAGCTTGATGAGGAGAAAGCTACTAAGTCTAAATTGAAGGATTACAATGATAAATTATGTGAAATAATTTCCAAATTGGAAAAAAATTCTCCTCAAGAGGCATTAGTACCAAAAGTTGTGATTTCTCAACAAGTGATTACCAAAGTAGAGGAGGCTAGAGATAAGGTAAGAGTTATATATAAATGGATGGATAAAATGAAGAAAAAATTCTAGATATTCTTCCCAAACATCAAAGACACTCATGTGGAGATTTTTAGAATTAGATAATAGAAGTAAAGTTAGCAAGGGCAGAGTTAGAAAATGAAAGTGGTATCTCCAAGCTTCAACAAGAAAGTGTGCAGGTAGTGGTTAATTTAGACGAGAAAATTTTGATTGAGGAATAGATTGCCTCTTATGTAAAGGAGGAAAAATAATAATAATATCTCCTATCTTTTTGCTTAAGTATTTTTCCAAACATGGGAGAAGAGATGAATAAATTAGAATAATATGCATGTGGTGCAAAGATAAATCTTGAAGACTCCCTTTTTAGTCTCACTAGTATTTGGTCCACTAATATTCCAAGAATATCTAAGTAGTTAAGAAAGAAATTCAAGAAATGAATGGATAAGGCCATAACCCCTTTTACATCCAAGTCCATCAAAGACTTGATCAAGTGCCAAGAAGAGCCAAAAAGAATTGGGCCAAGACTAGAGAAAATTAAAGCTCATTGTAGGAGAATTGAAAGAGAGATGTTAAGATTGGAAATAGAGAGACAATCAATTTCTAAATCTGATGATGCATTAATCCAATTGATGATATCCCAACATTTCAAGTATAGGTAAAAATCTAGAATTCAAGTCCATGAAGTGGATTAATTTTTCCCAAGTCTAGAACTTCTCTCCTTTTCTATTTTCTCTTTTCTTTTCATGTATACACTATAAGTAATCTTGTTTCAAATGATTACTTTGTAAAATTAAAACCATTGAATGATATACTTATGAATGAAAATTCCTTTGTAAAATTGTATAACATAAGTAATTTGGTTGAATGTCATTACTTAAAGTTATTTTGTAAAGTTAGTTTACTAGAGTTACTTTTGTGCAACATGCAAGGAATTAGTGTTTGATTCAAATATAGAGACTAAACATCATCACTTGTTGTCAATTATTGTGTGCCATGAAAGAGAAATTCAAGGAAGATGCTTCTCAACAACTTTTAGTTTTCTATGCAACACATGGAGATTGGATAATTTGAGTCCTATTTGTTTTAGATCTCTATTTTTGTATAAAAGCAATACTAGCCTATGTGCCAAAAGATGACAATTTTTAGAATCAAGCAAATTATGGCAATAGTACAAGAATTTTAATAAATCTAAAACTTTTTGTTTAAGATAATTAGATTATATTGTATGAATTTTTGCTAAAAGTGAATAAGAAAGGTGATTGTTTTCTAGAGAACTTTGTGTCTATGGGATTCTCTCTATGTGTTCAATGAAGGAGGAATGGTAAACTTTGTGCTACCAATTTAACATAAATTTAATTCATCATTTTCTTAGTCATTTTGTTTAAGATATTGTCATAATTATATATTTATCTATTTTTCATGCATACAATGAACTCTACAGACTATTTATTGTGAATTTCATGTCTTATATTTCTTTTCTTTCTAAACCATCTATTCCTTTTATTTAGCCCAAAACTAACTAATATTTTGATCAAATTTCTAAAACCAGCTACTTACTTGCTATAAAATATCTTTGTTATGGCTCATGAATGAAGTGATTAAATTAATACCACCAATCAAAACAATTTGTATATTTAGTGAATAACTATAAGTTGTGAGTTATTAGGAATAGATAGACATAAAATCATGGGAGCTTCACCATTTAAATGAAGGGGATTTAATCCCATGACTACCTAGGTAATTTTGGTTTCATGTAAAATATCTATCCAATAGTGTCTACATCTACAACATGTTCCAATAGATAATACATCATAAGACATCAACATAGCATCAATACAAGCTTGAATATCCTTCTCAAATCACTTGCAGAATAAAAATAAACACATAGTCAACTTCTAGGCTCAATATTTTTATCTTTACTCACTTCTAAATATTCAAATATATATATCCAAATGAACTTTAGAGTCCTCTACCACTTTGATTTTTACTACATGAACAAATTTATCTTCTATCAAAAGATATGATCAAAATACAGAGATCTAGTTTTTCTTATGTTAAATTCAAATATTTGAATAGCAATGGTCATAGTTAACCTTTGAACACAATGATCAAATCTCATGGACTCTCAGCTTAGGATCAATTTTGCACCGTCAATATTGTTTGAGATTTAGCACTTAGACTACCAAAGCCAAATTTTAAACTTCTATCATGTTGACCTCATCTTGTAAAATATAGTAACTTTAACTCAACATGCTCTGTCAAACTCTATGGATCAGTTAGGACATTAATAATAAACTCTCACCATTTGATCAAATTTAATAACTCCCACTCACCATTGGATCATTATCCTATACCTTTGCTTAGTATTTAAACATCATGAACATGGGTACCTTAAAAATATGCCTAAGTAGCCATTTTTCACCTTAATAACTTCTTCCATACTCACAACATCTCAAATTTGGACCAGATGATCTCCTCACCAAGGAAAATCCAACCATGTGACATACTATTCTTGGAACCCTCATGTGTGTGATATATAATTCCATTAAATTACTTTCTCATAAACTTCTATCATAGATCCAACCATGTCCAAATCTACCTAATAGACTAGGCAAATATGCCAACTTTGAGTATCCATAACTTTTTTCATGCTTTAGCATATGAACTTAAATTTAGCACAAATGATCTATGCTCAAAATTTAATAAACCCATATTATTAGTTTCTCTTAACTCCTTCACATGTGCAAGATATAACACCTTCAAAATTCTCATTCAGTGCTTTATGCCACACCACAAAATTGGCTAAGTATGGGAAAACATAGTCAATCTTCTTGGGAGCCCAACTTTGCATATATATATATATATATATATATATATATATATATATCTTTTAATATGCTACATTTCATGATCTATAAATTAGTAAAAAAATAACTAGGTCAAAATTTGAACAAAATCATATGATCACCTTTTCCTAAAATGTCCACACGTGTGAGATATTCAATCATCAAACTACTTACTCAGCTCTTTCTAGCCACTTTGCAAATTTGGCTAAGTATGGGAAAACACTAAAATTTGTCTTAAAAACCAACTTTGTACCCTCATATCTTTGACTACACATCAATGAATGACTTGATATCTGGTGCATAACAACTAGGGATTATGTGATCATAACCATATGACCAATTCCCCTTGACTCCTTCCCATGTGGCAATGGTGACATCATCAAACTACCAAACCATCTCACTGGTATTCACCACAAAGTGACTAGATGAAAACTATGATCAAATAGATGAATTTAACATGTGCACACAATCTCTCAAAGCATGGATCACATCTTATGGGACCCTTTGTATATGTTTATACCTCCATACTCATCCTCGATACTCTCAAGCTATGTAAATACTAAAGATCAGCCAATCATACATAAAGCACACTAGAACAAGCACATTACACACTTTTTCATTGTGACATAGACTATCAAGGCACTTCATCTACTCACTAAGGAACCTCCATGACACCACTATGAAATTATCATGATAACTCTCCAACAATATCCCCCTTTGTCATCAATGTCAATACCCATCAATGTATCAATATATAACTCACCTTTTCTCTCTTCAAATCACTCCTACAATGGGAACTTTCTCCCCAACAAGAAATTTCTCCCCCTTTGACACAATGACAAAATGGGCACACACTGATCTTGAGGACTTAAAAAGACTATCAAATAGGAAAGGACCATCTTATAAATATGATACAAACTCCCTCTTACCTTCAGCCTACCATAGCTTATCTTGATAACATCATCTTGCCTCAGGTCAAATCTCTCTTCAATAAAGCATTGTAACCAAGAAATAAATAACACACAAAAGAACTAAAATATGATGTAACTCACCAGAAAACATCTAAGAGGTACTCTCTCTAATAATTCAAAGAAAATTCACCTTCTAAGCATCTTCTTATCCCCACACACTATGAATAACCACCATTTAGGCTTACTAGCCTTCTTTCACAAGACACTTCCATGACCACCAACTCCACATTTTCACTATACAAAAATAGGAAACATGCACTGATCCAACCTGATAACATACATTCTAACCCTATACTATAGCTTCTTCACAAACCTTTAAAGAAAGTCTTATGAACATGTTGTTCCACCTTAACCAAAGATATTCTATTGATTTATAGAGAAAGAAATGACACCCAAGCTTTGTCTTAGATACTTAAAAGTAGCTTTTGACAATTGTTTGGTCATAATATCTACAATATGCTATTTTATAGGCACATGATCCAACTTTATATATTGATTAATCACTTGTTCTCTCAAGGAATCATATCTAATAGGAATGTGTTTAGTTTTTTAGTGCATAATAGGACTCTCTGATATACTAATAGCACTAATATTATCACAAAAAAAAGGTAAAGGTCCATTTTATCTTACCTTTTAATCCTCCAAAGTTTGTTTCATCCACATTACTTGTGTGAAACAAGAGGTAGTTGTTATATACTCAGCTTCTACAATTGATAGAGACATTGTGGCTTACTTCTTTCTTAGCCAAGACACCAAACATTCTCTCATAATAAGACCCCACCACTGGTACTCCTCTTATCATCCAAACATCCTACCTAATCAACATTATTATATGATTTTAAAGAGAGATATTTACTCCTGGGATACCATAAACCATAATCTATGGTGCCTTTGAGATATCTCAAGATCTTTTTGACTACTTTCAAGTGAGATTCTCTAGGATCAACTTGAAATCTTCCTACAATACCTATTGCTTGCATGATGTCAGGCCTAGATATAGTAGGGTATAAAATATTTCCAATCATATATCTATACAAATTTTGATCAACTTTTGGTGATTCATCCAATTTACTTAACTTGCATCCTATGATCATTAGATTACCCATTGGCTTACACTCTATCATCTCAAACTTCCTTAGCATATCCTTGATGTATTTATCTTGAGAAATGAAAATTACTACATCAAGTTGATTAATATTTAATCCTAAGAAGTAAGATAGTTCTCCCAACATTGGCATTTCAAACTCAGTCTTCATAGTTTTTACAAAATTTCTACTCATTTTATCATTTTCAGATCCAAAAACTATGTCATCAACATATAAAACAACTATCAATTGATGATTACCTTCTATCTTAATGTATATATTACTATCATTTACCCCCCTTTTACAACCTTGACTCAAAAGATACTTATCTATCCTGTCATGCCAAGCTCTAGGAGCTTGTTTAAGACTATATAGAGCCTTCTTCCATTTACACACAAAATCTTGATTACTTGACATGAAGTATCCTTTAGGTAACTCAATGTAGACTTATTTTTCTCAATTTCCATTCAAGAATGTATATTTCACATCAATTTGATATACCTTAAAGCCTTTGAAACTCGTATAAGCCAAAAGGAGTCTAATTGCTTCCATCCTTACCATAGGATCAAAAGTCTCATCAAAATCTCTTCTTTTAACCTAAGCATATCTTTTACACACCAATATAGCCTTGTTTCTTATGACTTCTCCTTTTTCATTCATCTTGTTTTTGAAAACCCATTTGGTACCTATCACATTTTTATCTTTTGGTCTTGGAACTAAGTCCCATGTTTCATTATTTTCTATGTTATAAATTTATTCATCCATAGCATCATTCTAACTTTCATCTTTTCTATCTTCCATAAAAAAATTTGGTTCAGTAATGGATAACAAAGCTAAGTCTTGTTGATTTTGATTTATCAACATTCTCCTTCTAGTCTGCAACCTTACACCAACATTTCCAATAATTTGAGAGATTGGATGATCTTTTGGAATTCTTCTAGATAGAGCTTTAGTATCTTATATTTCTTCCTCTTCTTCATCTGCATCATATGTTTGAACATATAATTTATCATTATTAGTAATAACATTCTAAGTTGAGTCACTTACCTACAATTTTAGATTCTTGACTCTACTTGTCTCATCTACTCTTACATTTAAACTTTCAACAACCTTGTGAAGTCTATTGTTGAAGCATCTATAGGCAGTACTGATAGAATAATATCCTAATAATATTCCCTCATTATATCTTGAATCAAATTTGCCAAGATTATCTTCATCTATTTTGTTGAAGCACCTACTCCCAAACACTCTGAAATGTTTAACATTAGCCACTCCATTATTCCATAACTCATCAAGTGTCTTATTATCATTTAATCTTATTTTAAATCTATTTAGGATGTACAAAAAAGTCTTGGATGCCTCTTCCCAATATCCATCTAATATTTTTTCATCTTGAAGCATGGTTCTACCCATTTCAACAACAATCCTATTCTTCCTTTCAACCACACCATTTTGTTATGGTGTTCTAGCAACAGAGTATTGTCTTCTTATCCCATGTTTATCATATATATCATTGAACTTATGAGACCAAAACTTACCTCCTCTATCTGATCTCACACACTTTATTTTTGAACCTTTATCATTTTCCACAAGAGCGTTAAATGCCACAAATTTTACAAAAGCTTCAGATTTTTATGTAAGAAAGAATATCCAAGGCATCCTAGTAAAATCATCAATGAGAAGCATGAAGTAAATATTACCTTGAATACTTTGATTTCTCATAGGTCCACATAGAATAGTGTGTATCAATTATAATGGTTCTATATTAGATAACTCCTTGTTCTTGTATCTTTTCTTAATTTGCTTCTTGAGAATACATGCCTTGTAAAGAGAATAAGGAATCATAGAAATCTTGGGCATGTATCTTAGCAACCCATTTGAGCTGATCTTTACTATATTATAAAAATTTATATGTCCAAGACTTCTATTCCAAAGCCAACTTTCTTCCAAATGACTCATGAAGCTCTATTCCTTCTGGGATTCATGGAATACATACATATTGTTATCTATTTTATGAACCTTTGTAACTAATCTATTAGGTTTTGCCTTTCTTAATTCACATACATCATCATGAAAAGTTACACATTTCCTTGCTTACACATTTGGATTACACTTAAAATATGATGTTTCAAACCTTCTACATATAAGACATTTTCAGTCTTTATATGACCATTATCCAAAATTATAGTACCTTTACTGACTACGTTAGCAAACTTATTGTCACCAAATCTAATTATACCTAGGTTGGTCTTCTTTAGAGAGATAAACTTGATCTTGTCTCCTATCATATGATTTGAACATCCACTATCTATGAACCATCTCTTGTTCTCATCTTCTTAAGTGTGTAAAATTGCTTGAATAAATAATGACTCTTCCTTTTGTGATCTTCTTGAATTTTACTTCTTTTCTTCTTTAGACTTAGTCTCCTTAAACCATTTGATAGTTTCAATATATTTTTCCCAAAAGGATATGTTGCATTTCTTGGCTATGTGACCTTATTGGTTACATTTTTAACATATGAGATCCCTTTTGATCTCTAGAGAGAGAGCGCAATCCTTATATCTATGACCAAATTAATTGTAGGAGAAGCAATACACATTGAATACTTTGTTGATGTTTGATAATATTTCCTCTTAACAATTACCTCTTAATAGATTTTCATTTTTGATCCTTTTGATGGATTTGAAATCCTTTTTGTCCTTAGATAAGAGCACATCTGATTAATTCAAGACCTTGTTCCATCCTTTAATTGAGACTTGTGTTCACCATGACCTACAGATTCTTAATAGTTGGTCCTAAATTTTTGACTACATTATTAACTTTTGATAAAGAAAAAACTAGATTGTCTTGAAGCCAAGACATAACCCTTTTGTCAACCATTGTACCTTTGATCAACTTTGAGCTATTAAAATTTTACCAAAGGACCTCACTCTGATACCAATTGTTAATGGTACAATCACTAAGAGGGGAGGGTCAATCAATGAGTCCAAATAATCCAACTTCAATTTTGATCTTTAAAAATATATAATTAGTTACCATAAGCATTCATGAAGCATAAACAGCATTCATAGAAATAAACAAGAGAGACAATGCAAGATCAATCACGTAACACAAGACATGTGTGGAAAACCCTCTTAGGGAATAAAACCCACTAAAAATTATAATTGGACTACTATCTTATAATAAAAAGATATGATTTAGACTAGTTTCAACTGATCAAGGAACTACAATCCCTCTTTAGTGAGACTCCAATCCCAAAAGGTGCTACCACATCTGTCTATTTGAGTTGTAACAACAACCAGACCTTTTAACAAGTTTTACCTTGCAAGGAGGTTAAAACCACCTTAGATGTTGAGCTACCACAACAATACCTATAAAACACTTCTGCCTTTGAACTGATGTCAACAACACATGATGATGGACCTTAGCTTATCTCTCTTCACCTTTACTCACACTTAATCTATAAGATCACTATTTTACCAATAGAATTATGACCTATTGATCATACAAATAGTCTTCAAACTAATATGATCTTCAACACATACTAAAGGTACTCAACCCATCCTTCACTCCTTAAAAAACACACACAAGCCTCTCTCCAATCATTCCTTAGTCTCTCATATAAGTATATAAATTGCCAACTTTGATTCCACTATTTATAGAGCAATCATGTTAATCACTACCTTAGTTGGCCATTAGGCATGCCTTAGCCCTTAAGATATCAATCACAAGAAGACACAACTAAATATAATCTTCATAGGTCAACCATAGCATCTATGGGTCACCCTTAAATAACTATACCTTTTAATAAGGCCCCTGTAGCCCTTATAGGTCTCATGTGAACCCATTCACTCCTTTAGCATTCCCTTGATTAAAACAAGAACATAAGACCACTTTCAAATACATGGTTCCACTTCTTATGTCCCCTTAAACATATTCAAATGATCATAGTCATCTAAGCTCACTTTTTTGTATGTTCAAACAACTCAAACACTAACCTGGTGCACACAATCACTATGAGCGAACACACATTCATCTTAATAATTATTCATACTCAAGATAGATTGATCACACCTCCAAAATCCACATATAGCATCCTAATAGCATCTACAATGTGTTCCAATATCTAATACATCATGATACATCAACACATCATCAATACAAGATTGAATATCCTTCTTCGGTCACTTAAAAAATAAGCATGAACACACAATCAACTTTTAGGCTCAATATCTTTACCTGTACTCACTTCTAGATCTTCAAATCTATATAGATAGATGCACCTTGGAGTCCTCTACCACTTTGATTTTTACCACATGAGAAAATTCATCTTATATCAAAATATATGATTAAAATATAGATCTCTAGTTTTTCATGTGTTAAATTCAAATATTTGAATAGCAACACTCATAGTTAACATTTAAACACAATGCTTGAATCTCATGGACTCTCAGCTCAAGATCAATCTCACACCATCGATATTGTTTGAGATTTAATGCATAGACCACAAAATCCAAATTTTAAAATTCTACCATGTTGACCTCATCTCGTGAAACTTGGGAACTTTAACTCAACACACTATTGATTTCTATAGATCAGTCATGACTTTAACAATCAATTGTCACTATTTAATCAATTATGCAAATGCTTGCTCATCATTAGATCATTATCATGTACCTTTACTCAATATTTCAACATCATTCACCTATCCTCATCTCACTACTTCCTAACTTATTGGACAAGCGTGTACTATTGATCTTGCTCAAGATTTAACACTTTCAAAAATGACTATGGGGACCTTGTCAATATGCCTGAGTATCTATTTTTATACCTCAATAACTTCTTCTGTGCTTACTCATAGGATCTAAAATTTGGACCAAATGATCTCTTTACCAAGGAGAATCCAACCATGTGACACACTATTCTTATAATCCTCACACATGTGATATATAACACAATTAAAGTGCCTTCAAATAAACTTATATCATAGAGCCAAACATGTCCAAATTTGCCCGATAAGCTGACTTTAAACATCCATAACTTTTGTTGTGATTTAGTGTATGAACTCAAATTTAGTATAAATGATCTATGCTCAAAACTAAATAAACCCATATGATTAATTTATTTTTAAACCTTCACATGTGCAAGATATAACACCTTTAAAATTCTCATTCGGCTCTTTCTACCACACTACAAAATTGGTTAAGTATGGGAAAACATAGTTAATCTTCTTGATAGCCCAAATTTGCATATGCATATCTTCTGACGTGTTGCATCACATGATCTATATATTAGGACATAATATCTAGGTCAAAAAATAAACAAACCCATATGATCACCTTCTCTTGAAATTTCCACATGTGCAAGTTATTCAATCATCAAACTACTTACTCGATTCTTTCTGGCCACTTTGAAAATTTGGATAAGTATGGGAAAATAATTAAATCTATCTTAGAATCCAACCTTTTACCCTCATATATTTTATCATGCTTTGATGCATGACTTAAAATCTAGTGTATAATAATTAGGGACTACTATTATCATAATCATATGACCAGCTCCCCTTGACTCCTTCCCACATGGCAATGAGGGCATCATTAAACATAGCTCGGGTGGCACTAACTAATATGATCTACCATATCTCTATCTCTACTCTATATATCTATATCTATCACCCTAGACTCTAGTTACTATGGGATTGGTCCATACCATAGTGGATATACATAACCAGTGCCCCTTTAGGTCTGGGGTCTAGAGTCTGAGGTTAAGACTTTACTCTATATAGTTGGGGGGGAAAGGTCCCCACAATTAGATAGGGGCGCCATCTCTAACTATTTGCAGAACCCTCAGCTTCCTGAGCATGATTGTGGCTCCCGAGATAACAACTAGAAATCGTAGATGTCAGTCATAGTGGATCCAACTAGTTCTATATAGAGGAGATATAGAGAGGATCTGATATGATCACCCTGTTTACAAGTTAGGTGGGTAGGGGACATAGAGAGATAGTGATGGGGATTCCATATCTATTCTATAGGACCAACTCTCTGGAAGGGAAGGATGGTCATATCTCATTTCCTATCTGTTGGAACCACTGAATGATGGGGAGGAGGGGTGGCACCATCTCCCATATCTATAGAGGGGAGGGGCCATACCATCTCTATACTCTACTATAGAGGGGAGTGCCCCCATAAATACCATGGAAGGAAGGAATGGTCCATACCATATCCATATCTATAGAGGGGAGGGGCTAACCACCAACTCTAATTTTCTACCACTAGACCCAAAATGTCCAGATGAAAACTATGATCAACTAGATGAATTTTATATATGCATAAAATCTCTCAAATCATGGATCATATCTTATAGGACCCCTTGCACATGTTCAAACCTCTATACTCATCCCTGATCCTCTCAAGCTATGTCAATACTAAAGATCAGCCAACCATATGTAAAGCACACTAGATTAAAAACATTGTACACTTTGTCATTGTCACATAGACTATCAAGGCACTTTATTCACTCACTAAGGAACCTTCATGACACCACTATGACATCATCATGGCAACTCTCCAACATTAAACTCCTCTTGGATCTTATGACTTAATTATGGGAATGGACTAGTTTTAGTATCATAAAACCATCTTGGATTGTTGTAATAAACTGATAAACTATTTTGATGACTTAATAAATACAATTGAAATTCAAGGTTTACCTAAGTTTAAAATACATAAGATTCTATCAGATTTACAATTGAATAAATTTGTATGAAAGGGATAAAAACTATATGTTATTTAGATTTAAAAAAATGCACTTGAAATTAAAATTTCTTATAAAGAGTTTCCATTTCTAAAGAAATTTTTGGAGATGTTTCTTGAAAATTTGATTGGATTGCCTCCTTAAAGGGAGTTTGATTTTACTATTTATATAATTTTAGGGGTAGATCTTGCATCAAAATATCTCTACCACATGAACATAGCTAATTTACAAGAACTTAAGGTTCAGCTACAAGAATTGATATAAAATGGTAGCATTAGGCCAAGTGTGTATCCTTGGGGTGCACTTGTGGTCTTTATGAAAAATAAGGGTGGAACTATATTGACTTCCACATTATCAATAAGGTTACCATCAAAAACCATTATCCTTTACCCTGAATAGATAATCTATTTGATCAAATGAATGATGCATCTATCTTTTCTAAGATAGACTTGAGATTAGGCTATCATCAACTAAGAATAAAGGAATAAGAGATTCATAAGACTACTTTTTGTACTCAATATATACATTACAAGTTTATAGTAATTCCCTTTGGTCTAAATAATGTACCTAATGTATTTATGAACCTAATGAATAGTCTATTTAGAGATTTTCTAGACAAGTTTGTGTTAGTATTTCTTGATGACATAATGATATATTCTAAGAATGCAGCTGAACATGAGCAGCACTTGCATTTAGTTCTACAAAGGTTAAGAAAAAATAAGCTTTATGTTAAGTTGTCTAAATGTGCCTTTTATTAATATCAAATTCATTATTTGTATCACATAATTTCTAAGGATGTTATTTCTATGGATACATCCAAGATTAAGGCTATCCAAGAATGGTGTGTTCTTAAAAACATACATGAAGTACGTAGTTTTATGGGATTGGCTAGTTATTATAGAATATTTGTGAATAAAAAGCTAAATTAGCTAAAATAATAACTTCCTTGTAGCTCAAGGTTAATAAGTTCATTTGGACTTGAATGTGAACAAGCTTTTAAGAATCTTAAGGAGAAATTAACAATAGCACATGTACTTATTATACCATATCCAAATGGAAATTTTGAGATCTATGTTAATTCATCTAAAGAATGCTTTGGTGGTGTGTTGACATAGGAGGGTAAGGTGGTGGATTATGAGTCATAAAAACTTAAGGAACATGAGAAAAACTATACTACTCATGACCTTGAAATTATTTCCATTCTAAATGTACTTAAGCAATGGAAACATTTTTTATTAGGAAAATATTTCAAGGTTAAAACTATCATCATAGCTTAGAATACTTATTTTCCTAAGATTATCTAAATGCACACTAGTGTAGATGGATAGAATTTATATATACCCAAAGGAGGTTGCCCTTCCTCTAGGATTAGATACATGTCCTCCCACATAAATTTGTCCCTATAAATCACAATATTCAACCTCCAAAACCTATGTTTCACCCTTAACTGATGTTCCATTCCCTTCTTGTATCCCTAAACCAAATTTCCAACCTTAGAGAATGAATCCCTTGTTACCATGTGCCAAGGATGGTGAATATTCTACCCTAAATAGATAGAAATTTTACCAAATTAGATCTAATGAAGCTCAATGCAACACCTAAATAAGGATGCCCTAGTTTAATGTAATGGGTTTTATCCTTACTCCAAATTCCATTAAAGGGTTTTATCTTCAATGGATAAGTTAAGCATTTTCATGTTTCGGCTTACAATTTTAATTATTAAAATCATGCATGTACTCTAAATTATCCTCCACTCATTTTTATATCCATTCCCCCAAGGGGTGTGTTCTATTTTTGAGGGAAGACCTTTTTCAAATATTAAAAATAACACTTCTTATAATCCAAATAAGTGGCTTGGGTGCCCATAACCCTTTAAATATCACAACATAAGTGAATTTTATAATAATAAAGTGCCTTTATAAATGTTCTTAGGAAACCCAAAGTGTTTCACTTCTTCTCTCTTTTTCTTTTAACCCTTGGGAAACAAATCAAGGCTAAAGGTATTTAATGGATCCATGATAAAAAGAGCGATATGACAATACTCCTCATCCAAAATTGATTGTCCCCCATCAATAGAAACATCCAGGGGGCTACCACAACTATTGGATTCACATCAATCATGTCATTTGCCTCCTTATATGGGATAAAATCCTCACATTAAAGCCTTTTTCTATTGTACCTAAAAAAATTTAGCTACCCATATGTGTTGGAAATAAAAATACCACATAGTATTGTCCTTCTTTCTCCAAATAAAAGGTTTGCATGGTTTTACCTTCTATTGATAGGCATGGACTAGCTATTAGTACTCTTTGAAATAGCCACCAAGCTCAATCCTTTTTTAAACAAGTGGATACCCTTGCTATAACTTTCATTATGGAACACATAATAGCTATTATTCCCCTCAAAACCATCCTTCAAACACATAATTACAAACACCCTAAGGGATGGAAGCTTCCTAAAAGGGGCTATAATCCAATCATCCACTCTTATACTAATGTGCTCCATTATTTGGAAGAGAAATATCCTCAAATTACTACTATGTTTGGAGCTTATAGGGTTGTGATCATGCAATTTGAACTCTTCACTATATGTATAGGTTTTACCTTCAAAAATTAGGTAATAATTAGACCCCATGCGGGGTGGAGGTATTTCAAAATAGTCACAATCTAGTCCAAGTGGTGATCTCACACATAGAATAAATACGTTAGTGAAAACAAGAGTGTTTAGTAACACTTTTATGCAACATTCACCATACTTAAATTTTCTTCCCTCACATATTACCCAAGGTTGATTTATGTTCATCCATATATGTTTGTAGCATGATATTTACTCTCTCCAAATCACTCCTTTCATGGATGGAAACCTTCTCAACTTGGCTACAATCTATCCCTCAATGCCCATCCTCTTGTGACCCTTCATTTTGGTGGGAAATGTTCCACAAAAAATGTTTTACTTGACATTTAGGGGCCTGTAATTAAAGATTACAACCTTGTGATTGCCAAAAAACTTGAATTTACTCACTCCCAACTCATCCTTATGGATTTTCCTCATACATATCACCCTTAAAGAACATGTCATGAGCCTAAAACGTATTTTAGAGAGGTTGGAAGAGTCATGAATAGCATGAGAAATATAATTTGGATGACCCTTATAAAAATATCCATTTGTATGTGTACTTTAGAATGGTGGATCCTTTTTAATGTTCCCCCATACCCCTTAAGTCTCTTAATGTAACATAAAGCTTCCTCATCAAACCAAAGGTATGGATCACTAATGAAATAAACAATTTTGAATATCCTTGGAAATATACCTTTTGTGTGGATACTTTGGTGAGGTGGGTAACCTTCCCATGATGCCAAAATAAATGTCTATTAGTTATCCTCTTGTTTCCCTTTCAAAACATGCCCTCTATATACATCATGAGTGCAAAACATTTGAGGGTTTTTTCCCTCTATGGTGTTTCCCATATCATATCTTCCTCTCCTCATGATTTGAGGATTATTTGTATCCATCATACCAAATTTTATAGAATTTATTATACTCGAATGGAACTGGATTTCTACCAAACTTGTCAACCTTCTTGTGCATGCATATGGATTACCCTATACACAATTTCCATAATTTCTCCCTTCACAATTTTCAAAAAAAATTATGTATGGGATAATCTAATTTTGCATTAAAACCTCAAAATGTTTTGAGTAAGTCATGGGCCTATTCATCATAACCATTTCTAATTTCCTTATTACGTTCACCATCTAAATTTTTACCCTATGGAAGAGCTATTTTAAATCTTCATTTTCTAAATATAAAATTTTTCTAAAACATGAAATTGAGGGGTCTTCAACATACCTTAGTGGTTAACCATACTCAAATTTGGCCACTCCCTTATCCCCTTTCAATGAATAACACCTCCCACATTAATATGTACATCATTGAGAACTAGAAAGAAGGAATCCATGCCCTTTTCATTACTCTAAGTTTCATTCATGTCATCATAACCTTCATGTGGTAGTCCATGATGATGGTAATGTTGCCAAGGGGAATTAATTAGTATCCAAATATCCATTGGCTCATTTTTTTTATATGTTTTCCTTTATAACATCTCACCCTAGATTCCATATTAGTAAGCAATAATTTTGAAACACTCTCATACCTTTGGCTTCCCATAACTTTTCCACTCTTCATGACACCTTCAATATTTTTTGATTCAAAATTTATAAATTCTTCGTTCAAGGCATGATTATCTAAGAGGGGTTAAATATACATATTTTGGTACTACTATTTTGTAAATGAGATTGTTATATTTATTTTGACCCTCACCAAACCATCTAGATCTCATATGCACCAAAAAACTTGGACTTGTATTGGAAAATCTATATGCTCACAGTTTTCACTTGTGCATTTAGCTTTAATGCACATCTTAGAATGCCTCCTAGGAATATGTTTATGAATATTTTGAGTGGTTTGTATGATCTTCAACATGTTCTTCACTTTATCTTTCCTTTTCATGACCCAAAGGCCTTACCAACCCCCTTACATCGGTGAAAAATAACTTATTATTTTTATGACATCAATATTAAGCTTGTAAGTTTCACCTAGATCCCACATCCATATTGGTAATTTTAAATTCCTTATCCTTAGGTTATTTTGGGTAAATTTATTCCTCCATGTACTACTCATGCTCATGCTCCATGATTTCCTCTTCTTCCTTCACCACTATGGAAGGACTCATAACATTACTCTTAACATGTGTTGGTTCAAACCTTGAAATGTTTTCATGAGGGTTCATTAATTCTAGTGTTGGAACAACTTCAACCTTGGATACTTGACACCCCTCATGTAAAGTTTGTTCTTTCCCATAAGTGGTTGCCTCAATTTTTCCTTCTTCCTCTATACACCCTAAAATAATTCCATTAGGTTAATCCTCACCTTTTTCCTCTACTTTTATCCCTCTTTATTACTCATGAATTCTCTATAAACCTTCATCTTACTTCCCTAAATCTTCTAATTTTTACAATTCATAATTATAATAGTTGGCTACCCACTAACCTATTTTAATTCTAATTTTGTACCCTCTTTTAATGATGGATCTCTAGGGAAATTTACTAGAGGTTATTGCTTCATCATAAGGGTAGATTTATATTCATCTTTTACATGCCAAAAATTCCTCAAATATCCTTGTGTAGCTTTTGGGGTTGAACTTGGTCCAATCTGAACTCATTCTTCCTTCAATTCTTTTAAAAGGGAGGTAGGCTAGAATGACCTAGGTAAATAATCACTTATGACCTTTGGTGGCTGAAAGCTAATGTTTTCCCTTGGAAGGTTCCCTTTAACATTTATATTTTTCATGGTGTGGATAATATATGCTATCATATCATTCAATCTTTCTTGCATTTGGGTAAGCTTCTTTAATCTAGTATCATCCAAAAACCTGAAAGCCATTTATCTTCCTTTTGTCGTTATTTGACCTTATAAACCCTCAAACCCCATAGCTAGCCAATAAATCAGCTCTAATACCACTTAAATTTCCCTTTTAGGGCTGAAATTATATCAAAGGAGTTTCCCAACAAACCCTAACACCATATGTGCAAATTTTGACTTAAATATATCAAACCCTAGCCAAACAAATATGAATTTTTTATTATTAATAATCCAAACCCTAGCCAAAAGGATGAAATATGGAATTTAAAAACTAGGGTAAAATAGAATAATTTAACCTCAAATCTTCACTCATAAATTTTGAATAATATTACCATAGTAAATAATTTTTTTATGGATTTTTTGATGCATATTTAGCTAGAAAATTATTACTGAAATTAGTATAAATTTATCAAATATTTAGAGCTATAATCTGGGTATAAACATTCCTCAAGTAGTGTTTTAATAAATATTAATAATAGTGGGGCTAATTATTGTTTAAAAAATTTATTTCAATTCCACTTAATCATTCATGAACATTTATTTAGTAGATCAAGCAATGACTAAGTAACCATCTACATATGCATGAAACATAAGAACACAAGATAACACAAATTATATGTGGTTAACCCTCAATGGGATGAAAACCCATTGATATATATAAATTTACAAAATTAATATAATACATACACTAACATTAGTGAAGCACCAACTTCACATGGAGCACCAACCCCAACTAGTTAAGCACTAACTCAACTAGGCTTTAGCAAGCACCCACTTGCAATGAGGGATCAATCCTCTAGATGAATCAGCACCAAATAAACCACCTAAAACACTTGATCACCTTTATAAAAATTTATTTTTCATACAATATATTATGATCTCCTTATTTATATTTTCTCTCTCTTCTATCCCTCTTAAATTGCCTTCTAGGCTTCTTCGCTCAACTAGTCCTCTTCTTGTCTTGATTAGGTATAATGACCTTCAATTACATGCATAATACCTATATAAAACATTAATAATATATAATATACACTCATATGATGATATAAAATACCTTCTTATACTCTATAATATGTTATTTTATTCGCTTACACTCTTCACTTCCAAATATGCCTAAAATTGCCTAGTATTTCTATAAGTCTCTTGTTCATATCCTTCTTAGTATGATAAACACACTTACCCTATTATGTAAACCATTAAATATATCCTAATATATCCCATATACATGGATAAAACTTTATTTTAGACACTTTATGTCTGACCTATCTCAATTAGGCCTTATCTCACTTTTAGGTCTCATAGAGACCTAATCCTATTAGGTCTATTTAGACCATGTTACACTTTGAAATCCTTGGAATAATTTAAAAATAATAACATGTAAATATCATATAATATTTAAATAAAATATAACCCTAAAATTCTCATCTTATTTCCATGACACTTCTTAGCTCCAACCACCACTTGAAGCATGTCATTATTACTGTTCACAATTAGGCTTGTGCATACCTAGAAAGTCTATCTTGAACTACTGAAGATGAAACATATTTTTTTCAAAAAAATATAGAAAAAAATCACACATAAATAATATAAATTACTTTATGGTAATCACCATGTGATTAATAATTCACAACTCAGGGCGAAAGGACTCAAACCCTTCTCTACAAATAGTCCACTCAAAACTGCTAACTAGCCTCAAAACACAGTCATAGACAACTTGATATTCAACACCTAAAAGAGAAATTCCTATGAAAAATGACACATTAAAAATATTATTTGACATATCTAGGTAATTATAAAGTACAAATATCACTAGGTATAATGTCAAATATTAGTCTTGCAAACTAATCTTTTGTCTTTAGTACATAGAGTCAAACTTGAACCAGTCAACCCATTTTGGCTTCAACATTCCAATCACTTTCACTGACTTTAAATATTATTTAAAACATGTATATGTCATTAAATTAATTAAAAAATAACATTATGCTCATTAGATACATCAACTCAGGGCAAAGAGTCTCCAATGTTACTACAACTCGCTTACCTAGATCTGCTAGTTTCCCTTAATACATAGTCATGATGAAAATGACTTCCAACACCTGTAAGATAATTTTTATAAAATTCCAATAAATTTATATGATATTTTTATATAATTATAAAACTATAAAATATAAATATAATATGTTCATATGGAAATATTTATCTTGCAGACCAATCTCATAACCTTACACCTTCACTATCTCATCTACACTGGACATGTCAACTTATGAGCAACATTTTCATCATATCCACTAACCACCAAAACTTCTATCCAACATGAGGATATCTCACTAGGATATCTATTCCTAGTGTCTTAAAATACTTAAACAATTTATCCATTCACTATTATTTATAACTAATCCATGATAACATATCCCTGATCAACTTCTCACTTCTACGTAGTTTTCTTCATTGTTTGCACCATTAGGTCAGTTAGCAACTAGTTAACTTGGATGAATTTTTAATCACACCTTAGGTATAAAAATTATTCATAAACCACCATGATAATAAAATATAATTCTCAATATTTTTCCTACATCCGTTTATCAACTTTGACTTGGTCAACTATGACTGTTAAATCAAATCTTCAAGAAATTAAGCCTTAAAACTAACCTTGTAGCCATTTTCAAGATTTCAAAAAATAATATACATTTCATACACCTCCTACCATGATAAAAAACTACCATAAATTCTTTAAATGCCTTGACAATACCTCATGACACCTCATTAGGTTAGGTAGGGTCTAGAACTAGTGTAGTGGTATGTTAAGTTTGTAGGCCATACCCTTATAGGATAATTTGAGACTCTCATGAGTGATCTAATGCCTCATATGAATTTTACAGCAACATAATACATCTTTTTATACCTCTATGCATCCATCTCATTAGTTCACCAAGGTCATACCTTTTCACAGGGTCTCTTCATGATATGACCAGTGTCATGACTAGGTTTCTCAAGAACTTGAATCTTGACAACTAATATTGAAACACTCCTTGATGTTTCTACACATTTTTCACATGAATATAATGTTCCTTATATAATATCATGCCTCTTCACATACCTCTTCATGATAATCATTCACATGTTCATGATATGACTATGTTTGATATGACTGGGCTTTTCAAGACACCCTATATTCAATAATACTAGTACTCAAACATGCTTACCTTACCCTAAACCTTGACATCAACATCAGAAGAATAATTAGTTTATCTTAAAATTATCTCTCAATAGAGATATAATATTTTTCATTCAAATTCTCTCTTGTCACATGACTTCCTTGTCACATCAAGCACACAAGCTCATACCTCACAGATCATTCACCATGCATCTTCACTAAATGCATCTCAACATCAATGACATCAACCTTGACATAAAATGATATAAACCTTGACATCAATGACAAAACTTCTCAATAATCTCCCCATTTTTCGTTGATTCTTCAAACTAATCACTCTCATCTCCCTTCTTAAACATTCTCCCCCTTTAACATTATTGACAAAGGTCTTCCACAACTATCATTTGGAATCACACCTTATTTACAAAAAAAAATTCAACACACATAATATGAATTACTAAGGAAACATGATCCCCATTATTCCATTCATACCTCCTTCAAATGAACTCAAATTAGAAGACCATTTATTCAACATAAAATAAGCTCAGCCAACAACCTGAATAGTTCCCCCTCAAACCAAACATCTGCCATGCTTCTGCTAACTTGAAGTGTGTATCCATGAATCATAATAGAGTCACTCTTTTCCATAGGAAACTAAAATAACTCAATTTTATGAGATTCAAAGATATCCATGCTCTCAAAAGACTTAATGTCCTCTAGTATCCTTTTAGGCTTGATTTGTACAATAGGTTTGACCTCTTCATCAATCATTGATAATCAATATGATCTGACAATAGACATTCATATCTTTATTTCACATCTAAATTATGATTTATCATATTAAATAGTCTAGTTGAGCTTGTAGACTAACCATGACTTATATTTACCATCTTTGGTTGCTATACATTCATTTGCCTTCTTTCTTAAAATTTAGGGGCTTCAAACCTCCTATTTTGAGTTGATGACCTAAATTTTTTATGACATAATCTTTCAATGTGTCTTATATTATGAAAATTGTAGCAAACCATCTTATACATAGCATTTGACTGATGTGAACTATGACTTCTTCCATAGTCCCATGAGTACTCATTCTTTGAGGGTATTTTACACTCTCTTACTCTATGACCAAACTAACTGCATACAAAATAGTAACCATTAAATTAACTAGCATACCTCATATCATTAGGTTGTTTTATATGTCTTTTAATATTGACCCTCTTATCTTCAATAGCCTTCTCCTTGACTTGAGCTACCACCTTTTGATCTTATTTAAACCTAGACCTATCTTGTCACTTGTATACTTTTGACTACTCAAGATGTCATCTAGAGCCTTAGTGATCTTTTCAAACTTTAAAAAGGTATTCACCTTGCTATATGTTTTATGTAACTTAGATTTCAAAGATTCTACCTCAATTTCATACTTGATGCATTCTTCCTCTTTAGCCTTTAGATTTGCATTGACTATCTCCATATGTGCTTCACTTTGATTGATGATTTCATCATACTCCTGGAAATTATTACTTAGTATATCCTCAAACAAGCCAATATACTCCATATAGTCCTTAACTAATGATCTTAGTTTGTGATTTTTTCTCCTTTTGAACTTCAATTCCACTAGGGCACTTACCAATTCTACCTCAAGATTCACTTCAGCTTCTTCTTCACCTAATTCTACATCAACCATAAGGCCTTTCCCATTTGAGAAACCCTCATTATTTGATTCTATGGCCATGAATAAGGTTTAATTATTTTCATGTCTAGGTTCATTACTACCATCATCACTATCAGATGCACTTGAGTCACTTACATTAGAAAAGTATCTTCTTTAGTATAGAAGTTTCTCTTGTTTTTAAAAGTTCCTTTACTACCTTCATAATTTATAAACTCCTCGGTTTTTGTAGGATTATAGGCCTTATTTCCATCTCCATGATGTTCATCATATTATTCATTATGCTTATATTTATTCTTGTTAGGATACTTAGATGCAAAGTGACCAATCTTGCCACAATTAAAAAATTTAAATGGAAACTTACACTTTTACTTACCTAAGACAAAATTCCTCATCCTTGAACTTATTATCCTTTGACATCTTCTCAACTTTGAAATTTACTTCCTTCTTGAGAGGTCTTCCTTCATTTATTTTCATCTCATAGGGAAGTGAAGATGCCATGGATCCCATCCATCTCTAGCTTGTCCAAATCTTGCATTTATTCTACTGCAAATACCTTAGAATCAAACTGAAGAGTTAGTGATCTCAATACCTTTTGAACAACTATATACTCTTTCACTTCTTCTCCAAATCCTCTAATTATATTGATAACTTCATCAACCTTTAATAATTAGGATGTAATGGTTTCATCTTCATTCATCTTCAGACTTTCAAATTATCTCTTATGGGTTTATAACTTGGCCATATTTACCTTTTATCTCCTTCATATATGGTATTCAATTTCTCCCATATCTCTTTGGCTAATACAAAATTCATCACCTTTACAAGCTCTACTTCTGATAGGCCATAAAGAATCGCATTTATTGCCTTGGAGTTATTTTCACTAGCTTTCTTACCTGCTTCATCAATTGGTGTAAAATGAGGAGCATTATATCAATCCACAACTAACTACAAAATATCATGACCTTGAGACATAAAATATATATTAATACTGACATTACAAAATGCATAATTATATCTATTGAATAATATAGACTTACTAGTAGAGAAAGCACCTTGAGTTTGCTGACTAGCCATCCTTACTTCTAGGTTCTCCTTTAGGATTTTAGACTTACTTCAAAGGAATAGGATATAATAAAAAAATTTGGAATCAAGATGAATGAGATGGGATTAAATTCTTAATTTAAAAATTTCTTTCAATTCCACTTAAACATTCATTCAAGCATGTAGATCAAATAATGACTAAGTAACCATGCACATATGCATGAAACATAAAAACATATGATAACACAACTTATATGTGGGAAACCCTCAAGGGAATGAAATAAAATGATATATAAAAATTTAATAAAACCCTATAATATAAACACCAACTTTATTGAAGCACCAACTTCACATGGAATACCAACCCCAATTAGTTAAGTACCAACTCAGCTAGGATTTAACACGCACCCACTTACGAGGAGGCACCAACCCCCTAGATGACTCAACACCAAATAAGACATATAAAACCCTTGATAAAATTTATGAAAAAAAAATCTCATAAAATATATCATAATATCCTTCTTCATCTCTTTTCTCTCTTCTATCCCTTTTAAACTACCTTCTAGGCTTCTTTGCTCAACTAGTCCTCTTATTGACTTGATTAGGTCTTATAACCTTTATTTTCATGCATATAAACTTTTTTAAAACCTTCATCATATATATTATACACTCATATTATTTTATAAAATACCTTATTATACTCTTTAATATGTTATTCTTCTCGCTTGCACTCTTCACTTCCAAACAAGCCTAAAATTGCTTAGTATTTATACAAGTCTCTTGTTCATATCCTTATTAATCACAAAACACCTTTACCCTCTTAGTTAAGACATTTAAATTGATATTATTACATCTCATATACATTTATAAAACATTATTTTAGTCCCTTTAGGTCTGAACTACCTTAAGTAGGGCTTATCTCACATTTAGGTCTCATGGAGACCTAATCCTATTAGGTCTATTTAGACCATGTTACACTTTAAACTCCTTGGAATAATTTAAAAATCATAATATGGAAATAAAATATAATATTTCACTAAAATATACTCCTAAAAATATCATCTTAGGTCCATGGCACTTTTTAGCTCCAACCACCACTTGAAGCATGCCATTAATAATATTCACAATTAGGCTTGTGCATACCTAGAAAGTCTATCTTGAACTATTGAAAATGAAACATAATTTTGTAAAAATAATATGGGAAATAATAATACATACATAATATACATAACCTTATGTTCATCACCATGTGATTTATACTTCACAACTTAGGGCAAAAGGACTCAAATGCTTCTCTACAAATCGCCCACATAAAACTGCCAACTAGCCTCAAAACACAATCATGGACAACTTGATCTTCAACACCTGAAAGATAATTTTCATGATAATTGACACCTTAAAAATATTATTTTACATTTATATATCATTATAAATTACAAATATCATAGATTTTAATATTAAATATTGGTCTGGTAGACCAATCTTTTATCTTCAGTACACATAGTCAAACTTAAACCAGTCAACCCATTTTGGATTTAACATTCCAGTCAATTTCATTGAATTAAAAGATTATTAAAAAAATGGATAGGTAATTAAATTAATAAAAAAATTATGTACATTATTTATGTCAACTCATTTCAAAGATCCTCCAACTCATTACTGCAACTTGTTTACCCAAATCTCCCAGTTTTTGTTAATATATATTCATGGTGAAAATGACTTCCAACACTTCTAATATCACTTTAAGAAACTTAAAATTCATTTATATGATCTTATTATATCATTATAAGACTCTTATATATAAATACAACATGTTAATGGTAATATTTATCTTGCAGACCAATATCATAACCTTACACCTTCACTATCTCATCTACACTAGATAGGTCAACTTATGAGCAACATTTTCATCATATCCACTAACCACAAAAACTTATATCCAAAATTATCATGTATTAAAATTATTTTGAAATGTATCCATGCACTTGGATTTATCCCTAATCAACTTTGCACTTCTACCTAGTTTTCTTCACTATTTGCACAATTAAGTTTGTTAGTGACTAGTCAACTTAGATGATCAGTTTAACACACCTTGGGTATATAAAATTCTAAAAAAACAAAATTTAAATATATTATAGTTATAAATATTTTTCCTCTATCCATTTTGTAATTTTGACTTGGTTAACTCTAACTACTACATTAAATCTCTAAGAAACAAGGCCTTTCTTGTAGGTTTCACTCACTCACCTAACAAACCAATCACACCTAGATATTATTGAGAGATATAAATAAAACATAAAACCACTTATCTATCCATACCAATCCATTCTAGGATGTTTTTAATAAGATATTCCACATCAGGTCACTATTAGGATTCTTTGAGGGTTTAAACTATCTTCTAATCTTAATAATCATTCATAAAGATTAGACCATTATTCTAGAAACTAATGATTATAAATTTGAGATTGGACCTTCCCCATATAACATGAATATATTTGGTTCCCATTCAGAGATTACATGTGCCAATGAACACTTGAAAGTCCTTATTAGGTTGAGAACCCTTCATTTTATGTACTCAAGAGACCTCAAAACACTTTTTCATGTCTTTTCTTGAAAACCATGACTTAAAAATTTGTGAACATACTTTAAAAAATATATCACACTTATATAAAATATATCATACTCACACTTGCCTTGGAAACTGATCCTAAAACCTCAATTGGCCACCATCTCTCTCTTTACACTTTAGCTTTTGACCTAAAAGTCACATTAGGCCTTAAAACTAACCTTCTAGACATTGTCTAAGATGTCAAAACATAATATACATGTCATAAAAATTATTACCATGATAAATAACTACCATAAATTCTTAATATTCCTTGACAATACCTCATGACACCTCATTAGATTAGGCAGGGTCTAGAACTAGTCTAGTTACACGTTAGGTGTATAGGTCCTACCCTTGTAGGGTAATTATGAGACTCCCATGAGTGTTCCAATGATTCATATGCATGATAAAATAACCTCATAAATCCTCTTATAATTATGTACATCCATCTCATCAGGCCACCAAGATCATACTTTTTCATAAGGTCTCTTCATGTTATGACTAGTGTTATGACTAGGTTTCTCAAGCACTTGAAGCTTGGAAACTAACCTTAAAACACTCCTTTATGATTATACACCTTGATCACATTAGTTTCATTATCCTTAGATAATATCATTCACTTTCACATACCTCTTCATTCTAATCATGCACATGCTCATAATATGACTATGTTTGATATTATTGGGCTTCTCAAGACACCTTGTAATCAAAGATTAGTACTCAAATATGATTACCTTGGCCTGAACCTCAATGAAATAAACCTCAAAAAAATAATTAGGTTAACTTAAAATTATCTCTCAATAGAGATACAATAGGTTTCCTTCAAATTATCTCGTCACATGACTTCCTTATCACATTAGGCACACAAGCTCATACCTCATAGATCACTCACCATGATTCTTCACTAGATGTACCTTGACATCAATGACATAAAATGACATAAACATTGAGATAAATGAAAATACTTCTTAACAAGTAGGTAAATATAAACTCCAAAGGGGTTTTCCCTTCTTTTAGGAGCATATCATTTCCTTCCACACAACTAAAGAATTAGAAATCATAATATTCAACGTCCAAAATCTATATTTCACCCTTAAATAATTTATTTTTCCCTTATTTCATTCCTAAAATAAATCATCAACCTTATATAATGATTCTCTTATTTACAAATTCCAAAAATGGTGAATATTCTACCTTAAACAGATAGAAATGTTACCAAATCAGATTTAATGAATCTCAATGCAATCCTTGAATGAGGATGCCTTAGTTGAATGTAAAGATTTCTATCCTTACTCCAAATTCAATTGAATGGTTTCATAGGATTTCCATTCTTAATCCAACATCCATTTAATGGTTTCATCCTCAATGGATAAGTTAAGAATTTTCATGCTTAAGCTTATAATTTCAATTATCAAAATCTTGCATGCCCTCCAAATGATCCTTTCCTCTCTTTTATATCCATTCCCCAAAGGGGTGCATTCTATTTTAGAGGGAAGACCTTTTTCAAATATTAAAAATAACACTCCTTTTAATCCACTTAAGTGGATTAGGTGCCCATGACCCTTAAAATACCATAACCTAAGTGAATTTTATAATAATAATAAAGTACTCTTACAAATGTTCTTAAGAAACCCAAAGTGTTTCCCTTATTCATTTTTCCTTTATCCCTTGGGGAAAAAATCAAGGCTAAAGGTATTCAATGGATACATGGTCAAAAGGGGGACATGATAGTGTTGACACAGGATGGCAAGGTGATGGATTATAAGTCACGTAAATTTAAGAAACATGAGAAAAATTATACTAATCATGACCTTAAACTTGTTTCCATTGTACATTAACTTAAGAAATGGAAACACTTTTTATTGGAAAAATATTTCAAGGTTAAATGTAATCATCATAGCCTAGAATACTTGTTTCCCTAGGATGATTTGAATGCACACCAGTGTATATGACTAGAATTTATGAATAATTTTGACATGGATATTACTTATGTGAAGGGTAAGGAGAATCATGTTACTAATGACCTCATCCAACACATGTAACTTGTTGCCTTATCTATTTTTCATAATAATTTCAAAACTAAAATTTTAGAACAACACCATTATGATGGATTTTACAATGAGGTAAGTGTAGGTTTGGTTGAAGAGCCTATGAAAAATAAATTTTATGATTTTTTTGTTAATTATAATGGCCTAATTAAGCATTAAAATAGAATTTATGTGCCTAAAATAGGTGATTTAAATAATTTTTTGTTAAAAGAGGTATACAAAACACCTTATTTTGCTCATCTAGGTGTCACAAAGATGACACATGAGGTCAAAATATTGTACAACTATCTTGGTTTGATACATGAAGTTGTTGAGTTTGTGGATAAATACTTAGAATGATAACATGTAAAATTTATACATTTCCATTGATGAGAACTATTATATCCTCATGATGTTCCACGAGGTAAGTGTGATACTATTTGTATTGATTTCATAACTGATTTTTCAAATTCTTGAAGCAAACATGATACTATTTTGGTTATAATAGATAAATTTACCACCAAAGTTAGGAATTTCATTGCTATAAACATAAATAATGATGAATTTATATTTGTTGAATGATTTGTGAAAGAAATAGTATGGCTATGTAGCATGTCAGAAGTCATTATCTCTAACAAACATAAAAATTTTGGAAAACATTGACTTCTTATTTTGGAACAAGATTGAATTTTAGTTATTCTTACCACCCAAAAATAGATGGTAAAATGTATAGGCTTAATAATACTATGGAATACATGTTAATAATATAAGTGATAGATCAACAAGGTAAATGGAAACATTATTTACACATGTTGAATTTTCTAAAAATAACACATATTATTTTGTGATTAAAATGTCTCCATTTGAATATCTATATGGGCCTAAATGTAGGACTCCATTTGGTTGAAAAAGTTTAAAAAATAGAACTATTTCTAGTCTTAATATTTTATGGAAATATGATAAACAAATGGAAATCATAAGGCAAAATTGAAAATTTGCCTATGATAGATAGAAAAGTTATGCATATTTAAATAGGTCGCCATGAGAATTTGAAGTAAGTGATAAAGTTTTTTTTTCATGTTTTCCCATAGAAAAGTTCAATAAAGTTTGGAAAATCTTCCAAACTAGCTCTTAGATACATTGGACCCTTTGAAATTTTGGAGAAAATTAGTCTTATTTCCTATCGACTAGCCATTCCCCCCATATATGTCCAAAATTCATGATGTTTTTCATGTTGCATTATTGAGAAAATACATACCTAATCTTTCTCATGTTTTGGATTAGACCCATCTTTAGGTTTTGGAAGAGGAAAATATGCAGTTGAACTAGTAAGGATCCTATACCATCATAGTGTTAGACTATGAAATCATGAAATTTCTCAAATTTTGGTCTAATTTATCCTTTGTCTAAAATAAGTGATACTTGGGAAGATGAAATTATTTTTAAACAATATTATCTTTGTCTATTTTAGTAATTGGGATGGCTCCATTTCAAGTGGGGAAGGATGTCATGACCCTAGATATTTAACACTTAATAATTTTTTTGATAGTATTGTTTTATGAATTAGCTAATGACTATTTCATGGTTATTTGATTTTTTTTACTACTTTGATTTAGTAAATTATATATTGTTGTATATTTTTGACATCTATTATGTGATTCGAATAGATGATCAGTGGTTCAGTTGTCTATTGAAACATTGCTATTTCATTGAAATATTGATGACGTTGTGAACTTTTGTAGTGACACTTGATTATTAAATGAGTCTAAGAATTATAATAAGTTGATTCAATATAAGATGAATTATTATTGATTCAGTTATATTATTTAGTGTATTTGTGATTCTTATCTTGTCCAAATATTATTAATGGTCTATTTTTTTACCATAAGGATAGGCATAATGAACTAGGTTGCTTACAGATCTTGATAGCCAGATAGGGTGGTGAATTAGAAACATGTTAAATTAAATTTAAAATGATTTTGAGCTTTTCTTTATTATTGAGTTGTTTTTTTAATTTTTTTCAGTTGTTCATTGGCATGTTTTTTTCTTGGTGTTTTTTGTGAGTCAAAAGACTTAGTCCTGAATGTTTAATTTATGTTGGTTTTTATTTTCTTATTAAGTGTTATATCATAATTGATGTTACCTTCAATTGTATTGAGACCCTTAAGGTTCCAAGATTTTTTGACCTCCATAGTTTCTTTGACTACTTATTTGACTTGGTCTTAGTCTTTGAATGCATGATTATCTTTTTATTTTTCAAACTTTGTTTACTCTATCATTAATATGAGTTATTTTTAATGCTTAAATGTGTACCACATGTGCTAGAGTATTTAAGAAACACTTCTCATTTTAGAATTCTTAAGAATTCAGTGCATGAATTGTAGATTGTGATAATCATATTATTTATTAGTGGAATAGAGGTAGAATAAGTGACTGTTTCACAATATTTATATTATTTGGTGGTTAGGAGCCACCATGGCCAAATAGTAGATCTATATAAAATGTGTAGTATTTTATGCTAATAATGGTGAATTATGATCAAGAAATAATCTAATATGGGTATTTATAATTACAAGTTAAACTAAAGTGATCAAGTTTTAAAAAAAGCAAAAGGGTAGGGTAGAAATAAAGATGTCGCTAGTCTTGTTTTAGACATTATGACAAAGTTCAAATCTCATCTGAACATGCATTTAACCACTGTATGAAGTGAAACAAATTAATCCCAAATCACAACATACATTAGGTAAGCTTCTAATAAGGTATGAAATAATGCAAATAAGAACTAGGCTCACTTTAGAGATTCACTTCTACAAGCAAATAGCGTAGCCCAAATGCAAAAGAAGTGCAAAAAATGAAATAAGCCTAAAGACTTTCAACTGATCTAGCATTAGCACAAATTAGCAACTCTACATCTAGAATCCATAGAAACCATTCAAATCTAAAAGTAAAATTAGACAACTGAGAGAGAAACCATATAGCATTTCACATAAATAAATACTAGACAATCTTTGTAAAATTACTTACTTGTATTAATTTTTCAAAGTTTATAAAGTAATTTGGTTATAATAACTCCCTCTTTCTTCTAAAAATTAAAATTATCCTTTTATAAGATGTAAGGAATCATTTTGGTCAGTCCCCATCTAATTACATCTGAACATGTGTATAAGACAAATGTCATTTTTATTACAATCTAGAACAAATGAACTTTTCTACTAAACTAACCTATAGACAATGTGCTCTTATAAATTACACATGTCTATATAAAAAGACTATCCTATTTTATAATATAATACAATGATGGTTATGAAAATAACACTCTTATTTCACCTAACCTTGGGATCCACTAGCTAATGCAAGATCTTTATGGTTCCTTGATGCTCTTGGACTAGTATAGGCATGGTCCCATCTTAAATTTGCTTTAAGGATAATCAATGTTCCAATGGCATAGTTAGTTCAAACATTACGAGCTTAGATCCCAACCCTTTACAATATTAGGTATATAGGTCTCTAATTTGGCCCATTGCATTCATATAGCCTTGACATAGCAATGTCATGGCATCTTGGGTCATTCTATTAATCACTAGCTAAAAATGACCATTGCCTTTTAAAATTTGGATCTAAGTTTACTATGTTAAAATTGGCATCCTCATGACCGTCATTTGATTTCTGTGGGGATGTCTTTGATAGTTTCATGATCATCAATTTTAAACACATGATCTAGGCTCTTTAATATATTAATATTAGCATCCTCATAACCATCATTTGGCATCCATAGGGTTGTCTTTTATGATTGCATGACCATCAAATTTAACATAGTTATAAGGACTATTTGCTAAGCCTAACACTTTTCATCTTGTGGTTTGTTATGTATTTTGTGTCTGCCACATGGTGGTCCTACATTAACTTAGAGCATTTTTTGAAAAAAATTGACTTGATATTCTTCGTTCATCAAGATCTATATGCTAGAGCATGTACCATTGATTTGGAAAAGGTGTTCAATATTTAATTAGGGTCTACTAACTTTCATCATTAATCATGCTCCATTTAATTTGGGTCCTCTGCTTAAATGTGTGTTGTAGATTAGGATGTAAGTATTTGAATTTGGATGGTCCCTACATTCAATGAAATATTAAGTTAGGCTTCGATACTTAGGATTAGAGGATTAAGCTAAGTATAAATCAAATTATATGAGACCCTGTGAATTTAAAAGGGACTTAGCATAAAGACTTTGGACCATGGTGATAAACATATAATAAAATGGACCTCATGGAAAATAAATTAGCATAAGGTTTTAACTTAGGGTTTCATTGTATAAATAAATACATTAGAACTTTAGGATAAGGCCTTAGGCTAAGTAATGAAAGTGACCCTACATTTTTAATTAGACTAGGCTAAGATAAAAGGGACCATGTGATATAAAATAGACCAAGCATAGGAATTTTTTAGCCTAAGGTTTGGTTGTGTTGAAAAAAATGACCAAGCCTTAGGATAAAAATTAAACTAATACCATGGTATTATTAATTTGTTCCCACTTAAACTTGAATAAAAGGCTCTACCAAATTTAAATTTGAATTAAAAGGTCCAAGTAAAACATTAGTTTAGGGTTTCAAAAACATGAATTTAATTAATCAATTATAGATCAAGGTTAATAAATGATCAATTTAACATTAAATCACAAAAACCCTAAGCATGCTCAACCCCAATGGGCTCCATTAAACCTACAACTTGAAACACAAATATCTAATGTTAGTACTTTAGATAAGATTAAAGCAAAACCATGAATAAATAATTCAGCCAGACCATGGTGTGGATGATCTTCAAATAAAAATAATGCGTAATCATTCTAATGATACTCTTGACTAAGTGGATATTAATCTTCAAAGTATAAATTTGCTTAATTTCACACGAGGGTCCTTATTTTCTATAAATGGGGTCATGTTGACCTCAACATGAGTATGTGACTAAGTCTTAGTCAAAAATGGCCATGAGCCACATGGGGATTGTATTAGTTGGTTTTGTTTTGTTTTTTGTTGTGGTTTAGACTTTAGGTAATGGCATTAACTCAGTTTTTCAGGGTTTAGGGATCAAGAGACTTATATTGGTTATATTTCTTTTTTAGTTGTTTGATGCCATTTTAGTTTACTCTTTTAGAGGGAAACCTCTACTAAAATTTTATTATGGACACCATTGATGGTTTAATGGAAGTAGTGGCTATTATTTCCAAGAGTTTTTCATAGAGGCTTTCATTACAATTGTGGATCTATTTTTCAGCCATAAGGGGAGATTTATGTAGAGTTTGATTGGGGGTTGTTGACCTTCTTGAGGTGAGCTATAAAAACACAAAGAGCTCAGGATTTTAGCAGATGAAAAGAGAAAAAGAAGTGATTCAAACTTCTTGAATTTTCATTCAAAATTATCAAGTAAGTTTTTTTTAGTTATTTATTCTTCTATTTTACACATGTAAGTGATTAACCTTATGTACACTTATGGTTCAATTTTTAAACTGGCTTAAATTCTTTTTTTAGCATGCAAAGTAAAAATGGGATTGTGTGTTTTATATTTTCATAAAAACCTTGAATGTCATGGAGTAGGGTTTTTTTAACCTATCAATGCATGTCAGTTCTATGATTGGTTTTGTTTTGGTTATGTGGCCATGGAAAAATAATGATTGTTATTTTGTTTTTATTATTGGGTTTTTGTTGTTGGTTATTGTAGGATTATGGATATTACCCTAGAATAAAGTTTTGAGGGTTTATTTTTCCATTCGAATGCAAAATGATTTTATGGGTATATCCTTAGAATAGGATTTGTTCATCATTTCAATTTGATTATTTGGTGTAATCATTCCCTACGCCTATTGATTTAAGGGTGCAAGTTTTCAATCTATTTTACAATCATTTCTTGAGAAAATGGTAAAATGAATGATGAGGTGGTTTGACTTAAAATCTTAATTATTTTATCTTTATATAATGATTTCATTTTCAGGCCAATACTTGATTGTTGAACTTTTTAGATATGTCTTATTGTAAAAAAAAATTATATGGTTATCTTATGAGACTGCAAGAAGTTTATCTATATGATATAGGGAGAATGTTGGCAAGGTATTCATAAATCATTTCTTTGTTGCCAAGTTGTTTGAACCCAAATTCTGGTTATTATTTTATAACTTCATGAGTCAAGGATTTTTTGGCTATTATTGTAAATATTTTATTTTATTATTATTTAATAAAAAAAATCGAGGTTTGATCTTTTTGTTTATCATCATTTATTGATACTGAAGAACTATGTCCTTATTCTAGATTGCCTAGTTGAGTGTAATGGCAAATAATTTAAAGGTTATAGAATATATATAGTTAAAGTTCATATTTTTATTCACTTGAATATAATCATTTCCCATGCTCAAATATATGATGTTTAGTCTTTAGATTATGTGTCGAGACACTAATCTTCATAAACTTGAATGTGAGTGAGTTCTTCTCCATGTTTTATCTAAGTTGTTACGTTTTTCAAGTAAGCTCAAAATTGTTTTGGTCATTATATTTTTCTTCCCCTATATTTTTACCTAGATCCACAACCAACTAATGTTCGGGTGGTCTAGGGTCACCAATGGGGGGATCGATGGGACTAGAGAGGTGGGTGTCTGTTAATCTTTCAAAATAGAGGATTGATAATATGCTTGAATTTCTTAATGATTACATTTTGATGAATAGTTGATGATAACTCATATGAAATATAAATGTTTTAGATTTGATACTTATATTGATTTATCTCTCTTAATGATAATATGATTTTATTCTCTAAGTTATTATTTTTATTAAAGTGGGTTTACTTTGATTATATAAGGGATTAAATGGTTCTTTTGATATTAAGTTAATTCATAACTTAATTAGTCAAATTGTTACTCTTTCATAGCATTATTTGATTCAGATCTCTATATTTAAAAGTACCTAAAAGAGTATTGTAGTTATTTAAATATATTGATGAGTTTTTCTATTAGTGAGTGTGCATGCATAATAGCAAGATGTTTCTCATTGATGTTGACTCTTTGGCTGAATTTATGAACTTAAGATGTGTCTCATTGATGTTGACTCTTTGGTTGAATTTATGAAATTCATATTTATAGTGCTTAATAAGTGAATATGTTTTATGCCAATATGGTGATGGACAAAAATAGTGAAATTTCATCTAATGTTTATTTTCTTAAAAATAAATAAAAGTATGAATATTTGTTAGTTATGTTGTATTCATTATTAATCATCCATTTAGACTTTTGATTTTAGTGTTGTAACTTTATTCAATGATTTTTGAAGTTAAGAATGTACAAGGATATGTTTTATCTAAAAATATCAAATAACCTATTTCTATTACTTTGAGTTGAGATGTTTTCAATAAAGTGTTCAAGTTATTTTATTAAAGTATTAAAACTTACCATATATTTATGACTATATGTAATTTGGATAGCTATAGATACATTTTTATATTATAGACTAGGAATTTTACTCAAGAGAGGATGGTTAGTATCGTGTTAGTTATAAAATGAAATCAAAATGAAATAAACACACTAACTAGCATAACATCTCTAGACCTAGTCACTAGGGGGAGCTTATTGAGGAAAAACCATTTGAGAACACAACTAAAAAGGGAGAGAAATGATAAATATGAACACAAAACAAAAATTTGTCACTAACACCTTGATTACTCCAAAAGGCTCCTTCTTGGCTTGTTCGGCTTGTGCTTCAAGAGATCTTATTCAATAGAGTGTGGCTACCTTCATCTCCTCTTGGTACCTTTGGTTTATGGCTTTGGCTTGGTTTAATAATTTGACATTATAACAATAAAATGCATGAAGTTTTTGGAATCAATTTAGCATTATAAATTTGAACCAAGATAGCTTAAAATTATGAGTGTGAGGCTTGTTATTTATAGATTTTTAGAAATGGTCAAGATCAACCATGACCGTCCATCTCAACATTAAGATGTGTGGCCATGAATAAATCTAATTATGTAAATCAATATATAAATATCTTCATAAATATTTAGGATAGAGAGGCAATAAATAGGTATGGAAGGGCTTAATGAGGCATGGGAAGGATTAATTTAGATATTTTATGCATTATGGCTTGTGGATGCCACCCTAAGAAATGATGTCACCTTATGATGCAGATATTCACAATCATTTTCCAATAAATATATTTTCAACAAGTTCCATGGAAATTAACTTAAGCTCTTAATTTGGTTTAATTAACCTTAAACATGATTAGTCAACTTTGATGCAAATATTGGCAATTGATGCATGAATTAATCAAATTGATCAAAATGTCATATTATTAGCTCAAATTTTGATTGGATCATAATTGGAAGTAGATGTTAGATAAATTAGAACCGTTATCCCATTTAGGATGTTGCCAACACAAAATAACAAAGGAACATGTCTTGTGAAATAAATTTGGTAAAAAAGAACAATCCAGAGCACCGAGGTGCGAAAATGCCATTTTGACTTGAAATGATTTGATCAAATTTAGTTGATTCATAAATTGAATTGCCCCATTTAGTGACACTCTAGCCAAAATTGGCACTTGAATATAACAGATTCACATTATTTAGCATGTTTTAGTGTTTTTAGGCCAAATTGTGCATTTTGGTAGAAATTAGTCAAAATCTTGGTTGCAGGTTATCAGTGGCCAGTTTTAGGTGTCTACATATATATGAAAAATTAATTATAAGTTTAAGTATTTATAATGTCTAAAATACTTAGTCGGGTATTAAATCATAAAAAGCTTATCAATTTTTATAATCAAGTTATTAATACCTATGACCTATTGGATCTTATTGTTGATTAATCATGAATGAATCTACCAATAAAAATAATGCAAAATCATGTAATATTATTGATTTATTATAAATTATTATTTGAATCAAGGTGACATATTTTGAATGTTAAAATAATTGGAACCTGGTTTCAAATGATAGCTAATCTTGAAGGCTTAGAGGTGAGTCTTGACTTTTATGGCAACCTTGATGTTTTAATTGATAACCTGCAAATGGGTTAAGTATAATGTTTATCATTTATAATAGTGAATCATTATAATGATCATCTATAATAATATACCTTTACAAATAAATAAATGAATATGCAATCTTATGGTCATAGTGAACCCAATGTAATTTACTTATGTTGCTTAAGAAGTGGTATTCAGTTTTAGTATTTAGTTAAGTTAACAATGGTGCAACCGGTAACCAAAGCCATTTCAATCATGTCTGAAGTAAATTTTAAAATATGTTATCATGTAAAATATAATCATGGTTTTTGAATCATTAAAACAAAAATAGATTTTCTAGTTTCATAATTTATAATTATAATTATTTCAATTATATTGACCAAGTGATGCATAAGAATGGAAGTAGGGAATAAATTATCTATGCCATTACTTATGGGATGGTTAATGTTCAACATGTATGAACTTGATTTGACCATATTTTTTATGAGATAGCCACTTATGTGGTAACATGCATCATTACATAATTAAATAAGACTTGTTAAACTATAAAAGTGAACATGTGAATATACTATAAATCTACAATCAAGGTCATTTCAAGAGTATGAGAACTTATGGTGAAGTGATTTCTAATAATGATCATGGTATAATGATCATGTGGATAGTACTAAAGTATGGCATAAGTTTTCACCTTGGAATAAAAGAGGTATAGTGTTAATAGACTTATATTGTATTTTTTTTTGGAAATAGTCGTGAGTATGTACACTTGTTGATTATTTGAAGTTTTGTAGATCTTTCTTAAGCAAGTTTAGTCGGATGATTCATCTATTTAATCCATTTATCCTTTCATATTATTTATTAATGTCTTTTTGGTTACCCTAAGAGGTGCAAACTTTTTTATTATCTATACAGATACTCAGGTAAGACTATAAGTTGGTAATGGATCTACCACGAAGGCCATATGAGTACATATAAAGAAGTGTGTGAATGTATTATTTATACACTGACCTACCCCTATCTGATTCCTAAATGGATAACTTCTTCCTAATAGTGTCACTAATTATTTATTACTTAGTTTATTTCCTATATTGGATATAACACAGTTATTAGTCTCATTACATTTATGTGTTAGTTTTCTATAAAATCCTTATACTGTAGTTGCTTTATTTTGATGTTTAACAAAAATTAGTTTATTATAATATAATTTTTATCATTAATATCCTTTTGAATATAAGGCACACACTTTATTTCATAAACATTGGCATCATAGGAGATATTAGAGGAACATTCAATTTTTTCAGAAGTTATATCATTCAAGGGGGAAGAAGAACATTCAACTATTTCAATATTTGCATCATGGGAAAGAGAAAAAGAATTGTCAATTTTTGATCAAATAAATAATGTATTTGTTGACCATTTTTTGCCCAACAGGCCAAAAAGCGGTCCCCTTATGTCCCTGCTATTCTAAGCCATTTCATTTTCTAATTTTGCATGAATCTATTGATTTCTATGGACTCTACAAAATTTCTACAGACTCTGCAAGTCTAAATCTACAGACTCTACAAGTTTTGTATTTCTACGGACTCAGCAGGCTAGTCTTTTGGTGCATGAAGGATCGGTTCAGAGAGTGCTAGGTTTTTTGCAAGGCTTCTTCAGGCTCTAGTCTGAAGAACATTACAATAAGGTTGGCATCATTGAACCATTAAACTTGGTTCAATGCCTTGGTTCAATGCCTAGTTCAATCGACAGTTCAATAGGCCTTGGTTCAAGCTTTGTTTCAATCGGTAGTTCAATCGCTCCATTTCAAAGCCTGGTTCATCGCTTCAAGTCTATCACTTCATTTTCTAGGCTTGGTTCAATGCCTTTGGTTCAGTGGCTTTGGTTCAGTGCTAGGTTCAATGATTAAGTTCAAGTGGTAGTCAGTTCAATGGCTTAGTTCAATGCCATCGATTCATTGGCAAAGTTCAAAGGCTAAGTTCAACAGGCTCAGCACACAATGATTGAACCGATTGAACTGATTGAACTGTTGAACCAATTTTGGTTCAATGGGTTGGTTTAATGGCTTGGTTCAAGGGTGTGCCCTATAGTCAGAGGATAGTGATGGGTTCAAAATCCCTTACGGAGGGCAATTCAAGATCTGAAAACCCTTGTGGAGGACAAAGAGTTTCAAAGAGCCCAAAGAAAAGGACAAAGAGCGGCCAATTCCTGCAGACTTTTGTCCACAAGAAAAAAGCCTGAAATAAAAGCCTGCAAAGCAGAAAAGCTGCAAAAGAGACCCAATAACTTTTGTCGAGGATGGTGACATCCTGAAAGTCATCAAATTTAAGCAAGTGAACTAGTTGTTGGGTGACGGCTGTGTAAACGTCAAATTTAACACAGTAAAGTAGCCATTGTTTTTTTGAACTGCCTAAGCACCAAAGCATGGAAAAAGCCCCAAGGAAAATAGGGACCTACCAGAAGATCACCCTTGAGGGCTGAAAGATTAGGAAGAAGACAAAAAGTAGAAATGACAAAGCATTCAATTGGCAAAGGGAAGGTGAGTTATTGCAGATGAGCGGTGTGACCTATTTTTTGCAGTTGGCATTGATGAGGGGACAAACCATAGTCTATTTGCAAGAAAGAGGCACAACCATGTTCTTACATTAATTTTTGAATGCCAAAGTCAATTTTGGCAATTGTACAGCATGGTTCTAGTAGGCCTCTCTTAGAAGAATGACATCAGTAACAGTGGTTTCCTCTTCCTGATGTGTCCAATGCACATGGGCCACTTGCAGAAATGAGTGCCAAAATCTTTCCAAGAAGAGCCAAGTTTCTCTTCCTCTTCTTATATATTGTAAACTTCTCTTTTGATAAGGAATTGACTCTCAGCGTTAAGGCAAACTCTGCCCAAAAATCTCTCGGGCTTGTAAGGCAGAGCTCTGCCAAAATTTTACCTTGAATCAGAACTTAGCATTTTTACCTCCATTCTGAGTTTTGCATATTTATTATGTGTCTATGCATTTGATTCTATGTTAAGTCATTTTCTTAATGCTTTTGCAGAATGATTTCAGCATGTCTGGTGTAATTTTTGAGTTTCCTTTTACAGGTCTATCAGAAGTGTCCCTAGAGGAGTGTAGGTGAAGTGGATAGGCTACTGCAGTGTGTCCCAAAATGCCTCTAGTAGTTATTTCCTCCCCGTATCTCCATAGACCCCTGACCCACCGATGTAGAAGGTTTTCTCACTTCAGATGAATTGTATAGGCACTTCCTTTTGGTGAAAAGTGTATATTTGGGCTGGGTGGATCACATTTTATGGTGTATCACCTTTTCTTTTTTAGGTTTAGGCTTTTTTTTCAGCATCTCTCTCTCCCTTTTCATCCCCCCCTTTTTTACATTTTATTTGTTAGCAGTAGGAGAAACCAGGGCCTAAAAGATACATCAGAGGGAGCTATCCCTTATCTAGAGACTCTCCCCTCTAGCTTTATCAATCCCACAAGTGAGAGGGGAGTTTCCATTGTTGTGTGAAGAAGGCAGGAGCTCAACCTCCTTGCCATGGGTGTAATCTTCTACATCAATAGTTTCTAGCACGCTCGATGGGACCAATTAGGACAAGTTGTGTCTAAAGAGTTGAAGAATTTTTGGTGTGTTCTTCAATTGACCAGCATTTGGAGGCTTTTACATCAACACCAATGGCAACTCTAAGTTGAATCAGCTAGTTAAGCAGCTTGGTGCCATTAAGAAATCACCTTTGTATGTATAATCCCTCTACATAAAATCATGGACCTTATATTACTTCATATGACTATGATCAGGCTCTAGATATTTATGTAATCCCCTCAAGCACCTCTCCTAGTTGCCCTTCAATGATAAGGGAAGTAGCCCTCGAGTTTGAGAAGTAGACGATGGAGATTGACAGACTGCAGGAGCAGTACGGATATCAGTAGGAGCTAATGTATGAAGAGGAGTGTTTGTTTAGGCAAGCACAAGCCTTGCAATCCATGGAGGAGGAGGTAGAAAAATGGATAAATCCATCTATTCAAGGTAGTCAGCCTTGTGTGCCCCCTCCTATTCTAAAGAAAGCCCCTTCTTTTGCACCAAATCCTTTCTATCAAATAGCACTTGTTCACTCCAGATCATCTGATGCATATGATCTCAATCCCGTGCACTTGGCTTTCCAACATTAAAGGGCATCAGAGTAACCCCCCATGGAGATCAATCTTCTCAATTCCTTATATTTTGAATCTTCCATTGGGGGGAATACCATGAGCCAGCACGTCCCTCTTCTAGAGACTCTTTTGGTGCATCAACAGTCTCTTCCTAGTGTTCCTCAACCTGCCCAAAAATTTTAGCATGATATGCAGATTCTGAGTTGGAGGAAGGAATGCCAGGAACCAACCCAGAGCCTTGAAGAGGATGATGCTAGTGACCTCCAAGAAAGACTCTTTTAGGATAATCTAGCCAAGCAAATTGAATATTTAGAGGCTAAAATGAGACTGCTTCTTGAAAGAGAGTTCAAACTTCTAAACCGTGTGGAAGAGCCCCAAGACATTAGAGAAAATGGAGTTTGTGCCTATTCACGGGAGCAAAATTCCAATTTCAAGATCCTGAACTGGGGGAAAACAATAGAATCATGGGGCAGGAAGGAGGAAAAGCAAGGTTTTTCTCAAAACCTTGAAGAAGCTGAGGCTGCTCCTGCTCATGGTGATGCTAGTGACCTCTAGGAAAGGTTCTTCCAAGAGGATCTAGCCAGAAGGATTGCAGAGTTGGAATCTAAAGAGAGATTCCTCAGCCAGTGTGTGATGGATGGTTCAGACCCAACAGCACATTCTATGTCTGAACACACCCCACCTACACATTTCTAGGAGAGTTATCAGGCCACACCTGATATTCATGAAGTGCTGGCTAAATGGAAAGAGGAGAATCATTCGATTCTAACTCAAGGACTGCCTCCTCTTCCACATGGTTGTCCCACTTCACCCCTTCTCAAGGAAGAACCTATTATATACGAGGCATATGGGGAGTAGAAGATCCAATCTATAGTTTTTCAAGGGGCTATCATGAGCGACAGCAAAGAAGAAATCATCATTGAGGCTTTTTGTGAAGGCATCATCAATAATGGAGAAGACTCAGGGCACGCATACATGGAGATGTTTCAGCAATTTGAGGAGGAACAAAAGCATGGTGAGCTCTCTTTCCCTCTGTTTGATGAACTTCCTTGTTATTTTGATGAGGAGGATGACTACATTGAAGAGCCTAAGTTGGAGGAGGATCAAGAGGATACCTTTGAACATCTAGAGACCCTAATCATCAAGGAGGAAAAGGAGAGGTCTATCTTCTTGAAGGAAGGCCTTGAAGAAGAAAGCTTTGAATAGAGAGGTGATGTTCTATGGGATGAACAATCATTTTTTTATTCCATTTTAGACATCACAACTATCACCCTTCTTCAAGAAGTCTAAGAGGAAGTAGAGGATGAGTCTGATGTAGTCTGCAATGAAGTAGAAGGAAATAAGTCAAACCATGATGCACTGTGAGGGAGGTATACGTATCAAAGGGCTAATGGTGATGAGCCAATAGCCATTGATTTCTTGGTGAAGAATACTAGTATGAGGGACCAACATTCAACAAGCTTCCAGGAACAAGTAGAGTACACATATGTTGGAAGCATGTTTGAACCTGATCCACTCGGATACTAGCCAATGTAGGTGACAGGCAAGAGGAGTAGGTCACCAACTCTCTTTTTCATTCAGCTACTTGCTTGACATCATAAGTCTTCTTGGCAGGAAGGGGACTTAAGAAGCTTTCCCTTTGACCTAAGAGGGAGGAAAATTTTCTTGGTTATCTATATATAGTATTTTTGTTTTCAGTTTCTTTCCTGCTTTCCCTAAGTGCAGTTTGCATGTGTAGTGTTTTTTAGCCTTATGTGTTTCCATTTGCGTGTGGGGTAAAAAGCTTCATGCTTTGATTCTCAGATCTTTTGGGGATGTTATTAACATTATTCAAAGCTGCATCTAACTCTATGCCCAATGGACTGTAAGGCAACTGGTCTTTAAGCATGGTAGGCATGCTTCCCCTAGGAGTCGCCAATTTGTTGACCATTTTTTGCCCAACAGGCCAAAAATTGGTCCCCTTCTATCCCTGTTGTTCTAGGCCATTTCATTTTTTGATTTTGCATGAATTTGTTCATTTTTATAGACTCTAAAAAATTTCTATAGACTCTACAGTTCTAAATCTATGGACTCTGCAAGTTTTGGATTTCTACAGACTCAGCAGGCTAGTCTTTTGGCACATGAAGGATCGGTTCAGAGAGTGCTAGGTTTTTTGCAAGGCTTCTTCAGGCTCTGGTCTAAAGAACATTAAAATAAGGTTGGCATCATTGAACCATTGAACTCAGTTAAATGTCTTGGTTCAATTCTTGGTTCAATCAGTAGTTCAATCAGCCTTGGTTTGAGCTTTGTTTCAATTGACAGTTCAATCGGTCCATTTCAAAGCCTGGTTCATCGCTTCAAGTCTATCACTTCATTTTTTAGGCTTGGTTTAATGCCTTTAGTTCAGTGGCTTTGGTTCAGTGCCAAGTTCAATGATTAAGTTCAAGTGGTAGTTGGTTCAATGGCTTAGTTCAATGCCATCGGTTCATCGACAAATTTCAAAGGCTAAGTTCAATGGGCTCAGCGTGCAGTGATTAAACCGATTAAACCGATTGAACCGTTGAACCAATATTGGTTCAATGGCCTGGTTCAATGGTGTGCCCTATAGCTGAAGGGTAATGATGGGTTTAAAATCCCTTGCGGAGGGTAGTTTAAGATCTAAAAGCCCTTGTAGAGGGCAGAGAGTTTCAAAGAGCCCAAAGAAAAGGACAAAGAGCGGCCAATTCCTAAGGACTTTTGTCTACGAGAAAAAAGCTCAAAACAAAATCCCGTGAAGTAGAAAAGCTATAAAAGAGACCCAATGACTTTTACCAAGGATTTTAACGTCCTGAAAGTCATCAAATTTAAGTAGGCGAACTAGTCATTGGGTGACGGCCGCGTGAATGTCAAATTTAACACAGTGAAGTAGCCATTGTTTTTTGAACTATCTAAGCGCCAAATCATGGAAAAATCCCCAAGGAATTCAGTGACCCACTAGAAGATCACCCCTAAGGGATGAAAGATCAGGAAGAAGACAAAGAGTAGAAATGACAAAGCATTCAAGTGGCGAAGGGAAGGTGAGTTATTGCAGATGAGTGGCAAGACCTATTTTCTACAGTTGGCATTGATGAGGGGACAAACCATAGTTTGTTTGTAGGAAAGAGGCATAGCCATGTTCTTGCATTAATGTTTGAATGCCAAAGTTAATTTTTGCAATTGTACAACATGGTTTTAGTAGGCCTCTCCTAGAAGAATGGCATCAGTAATAGTGGTTTCCTCTTTCTGATGTGTCCAGCGTACATGGGCCAATTGCAAAAATGAGCGCCAAAATATTTCCAAGAATCACCAAGTTTCTCTTACTCTTCCTATATATTGTAAACTTCTCTTTTGAGAAGTAATTGACTCTCAACCTTAAGGCAAACTCTACCCAAAAATATCTCAGGCTTTTAAGGCAGAGCTCTACCAAAATTTTACCTTGAATCAGAACTTAGCATTTTTACCTCCATTCTGAGTTTTACATCTTTAGTATGTGTATATGCATTTGATTATGTGTTAAGTCATTTTCTTATTGCTTTTTTAGAATGATTTTAGCATGTCTGGTGCAATTTTTTAGTTTCCTTTTATAGGTCTATCAGAAGTGTCCCTAGAGGAGTGTAGGTGAAGTGGATAGGCTGCTGCAGTGTGTCCCAGAATGCCTCTAGTAGTTATTTCCTCCCTGTATCTCCACGGACCCCTGACCCAATGATGCATAAGGTTTACTCACTTTAGATGAAGTGTATAAGCACTTCTTTTTGGTGAAAAGTGTATATTCAGGCTGGGTGGATCACATTTTCTGGTGTATCACCTTTTATTTTTTAGGTTTAGGCTTTGTTTTCAGCATCTCTCTCTCCCTTTTCATCCTCCCCCCCCCTTTTTCACATTTTATTTGTTAGCATTAGGAGAAAATAGGGCCTAAAAGATACATTAGAGGGAGTTATCCCTCATCTAGAGACTCTCCCCTCTAGCTTCACCGGTCCCACAGGCGAGAGGGGAGTTTCCATTGTTGCGTGAAGAAGGCAGGAGCTCAACCTCCTTGCCACAGGTGCAATCTTCTACGTCAACAGTATTCATGCAACATTTTGACTTATAATATTATGAATTCTACCATTTTACATATCTATTTTATCATCCTTGTACAAGGTTTTAACAAAATGCATTGTTGGTGACTCTTGAAACCCTTCATCATTGTAAAGATAAGAAGTAGGGGAATTACATTCCTCATACCCAAGAGGCATATCATCACACTCATAACCATATGAAAAAATGTCATTCTCATTTCCTTTTTCATTTGTACTTGTATTTCATCATTAGTTCTTTTATTGTCATAGTTATAAGCAAAATAAGGGGTTGTTTTCTATTTTTGATACTCCATTAGATCTTTTTATGTTATAAATTAATCATCAAACACATCAAACAATTGATCGAAAGGATGAGTCTTTTTTTGCATGACCTTTAATTAGTGATTCCATAAGGATTTTAACATTATATAAAATTAAAAAGAAACCAACCACAAAAACCAATGCATAGATATAACTAAACATTCCTAAACTAGGCCCATGTTAGGAAAACCATATTTGAAAAAATATACGATAATCTAAACTAAATTTTTGGAGGAGAAAACCCTACATGTAAATTAGGGTTTTATCTCAATAAATAGAGGATGGTTTCACCAGTTGTTTCACAAGATAAACAAACAAGTAATAAAATTTGTTTAAATACAATAAGCTAATATTCAGAATTTAATGATATACAATAGAATCAAGATAATTTACCCATTCACACATTTACAATGAATAAAGTAAGTAAAAAATAACTAAGGGATAAAATAAAGTATATCTTGTTTGATTTTCTATTTTGAGGTATGACAATGATCAGGATTTATAACAAGATGACATTATAAGTTTACCTCTTGTTTGTTATATGTTTTGACTATTTTTATCTACCATAGATTTATATCGAATAGGGACAAGTGTGTCGATACATGTGTCTAATTCTAATGCAAGTGTCTAGTCCAAAATTCATAAGGATGGATCTAAATTTATATCATGCTTACACTACCACTTGTATAAATATCATGTACCATAAGTTGCATATGCATGTGTGTGAGATCCATCTAATGAAAAAAACCCTATTTCTTTTGCCATGGACTTCCTTTAACTTGTTAAAATGGGTTATCATGTGAGTTGAGTTAACCCTCTAAACCATGGTTATTTCTAAGTGTTTTCTAAATAGGTAATACTCTAAAGAGGACCTTAGACTCACATGTAGTTCTCCCTCATAGTCATGTGTGTGTAATTATAACTATACAACTATGTGTTCTTTCTCCTATAGTAACCCTTGGTATTTACAATAAAATAATGTGGTCATATTTTATGTGCTTTAGACGTTCAATTCAATACTATAATGTAATTTGATAGTTAGTAATGTAAAATATTTGCTAATTATAACTTGATTTATCAAATTTATAGGTGGTGTAATAATATTATAACCTTTAAATATATATGGATCTCTTGATTTCAAATTAGGACCTAGTGGCATGTAAATAGCCAATAATAGAATGAACAAAAGGGACTAACAAATGGTCATAAAAGTGAAAGGTATGGAAATGGGTAAAAGGATAAAAGGATAAGTCTAGACACTTATGTCATGGTTGGATACTCACATCAATGCAAGTTTGTAACATGGACATAGGTGTCCAAAATTTCAAAAACATAGAAATGAAAAAGTAATAAGTAGGGATCCCTAGAACACAATTTATAAAAGGTATCGTAAGAATGTCCATATCTATAGGGTAGGTAAAATCAATCAAAATAGAATGGAACTAAAAATTCCATACAAGATCGCACCACTATACATCTAATTCTTGGTCAAGAGGTCTACAAATACAAAAGCTATAACATGTTATGAATTATGTTAATACCAAATATGGGTATCTACATAGGTAAACATACTAGGTTACACTCAAGTAATCATTTATGTACTTTTTTTAAGAGGTTTGTGTAACCTTATGAATTGTCTAAGTGTTATATAAGGTGGAAGAACAAGACTATTAAGTGGTTGTCAAATTGAATTTATAATTTAGGCCTCATTCTTAGCTTTAAAACATTTAGCATCATTAGGGTTAACATTAAATTTTGATTTTTCTTGATATTTGGAGGTAGTTGAGGTGGAGGCATTAAGCCCACATTTTAGCATGTTAACCTATAAAATCTTAATCTTAGACTTATGAACCATTAGGAAAATGTCATCAAAAGATTGGTAAGTTTTGAACATAACTTTTGCTTTAAGTTTTTGATGCAAAATATTGGATAAAATAATTTGTAATTCACGGTCATGGATTTGGTGAGACATTTTTATAGGTATAGTTTTGAATCAAAGCACATACTCAGTAATATTCTCATTAGGTCCTTATTTGATTTTAGTAAGTTGAAAAAATGTGACCTTTTGGATAATGTCTATAGAATATTGATTTAATAATATGTCATCCAAATCATTAAATCAACACAAGGAGCCTATAGGTAAGGCATATAACCAATCTAAATCATAGTCCTTAAGACTTGTACAAAATAGTTTAGTCATTAATAAATTTAAATTATAAAAACCAAAGCATGAGGAAAAATACTATCTATAATAAATTTTTAGGTCAAAGAGAATTGAAATTATTAGATAGTACGCCTAATATTGTGTTGTCTATATCCCAATAAAGTAATAAAGGAAATAAGGATAGGTTAGATGCTAGGTGGGTTCCACCATAGATTGGGTTCGTTAAACATAATTTTGATGGCGCATTATAAGGAAATACTAGAATGATTGGACCCAAATATCTACTTCATCATCCTCTAGGGAAATTTCTTGGGTTTTCTTTTTTATCCCCAAATATACCAAAAACGAAGTAGATTATATGCATTACTGAAAGGGGTAAAGATGACTAAGGAGAAAAAAATTCAGCACATCTTGTGGAGGGTGATTCAATGGTCATTATACATTATATGATAAAAGGTATGACACCCAATTAGAAGTTTTAATAATATTTTATATGGTTATAGTGAGTTAGTAAGGCATTTATCTTCACTCATATTTTAGCATTATTTTCATGAGGTTAACCAAAGCAACTAATCTATTAAAATTTTCCTAAAGTGAGAAGCACTCCTCCTCCTCATTTATTATTAGTGATTCTAAGGAATGGTAGGGTTTACCACAATTTTTTCAATCTAAGAAAAATGTGTACTAGTGGGAAACTTTGGGAAGAGGCTACTTGAAGAAGCTTGTGTGATGATTGTTTTTTAAAACTATTTTTTTGGCCTTTTCATATCTTTACTACTGAATACATGTTTTTATTATAGAATACTATTTAATTTTGATGTTACAAAAAGTATTATCTCTTTTATTTTGGATTTATTCATTCCCATTATTTTGGCTACCAATTTAACTATGGAAAAAAAATCATGGATGGAACTACTTGTATTATTATTATTGGGCCTTTATAGTTTTTATTATGGAATATCAAGTTTTGGAAATGGGAGAATGGTATATTCATTTCTATATAAGTAGTTATGATACAAGATTAGAATAAAAATTATTTATATTTTATACTATAGAAGAGTAATATTCTAGGTGCAGAAGATAGTTTTTGTTCTATGCTTACATAGGTAGTGGAGCTTTGGCTCTAAACGTATGTTTTGTATGAGGCATCTCATCTGATTTCTCTTATTTCATAATTCATGGTTATTTCTAGTTTAAATGAAGATACTTTGGTAATCTGAATTTTACTAATCATTTTTTAAAATTTATTTAAGCTTTGGTCTTGGTAGGGTGTTACATTGGTCATAACCCTATAAATTTTGGTTTTCTTACATAAAATTATTTTTTAACAACTCTTTTTTATTATTTAAATGGGTGTGTGACCCCACAACCCCCTAATTTACTAATAAAAACAAAAGGATTAGTCTTTTTTTTTATTTTTCAAATTTAGGGATTAGAAAACTAGTAGGAAAAGGGCTAGTGAAGACTTGATGATCTAAGGGTTTGTGTAATTTATTTTAAGAAGCAACCAAATTACTAGACTTTTAAGATCCTTGAGAAAGTAACCTAATTTGAGCATAAATTTATTAGATATATTTTTGAGTGAAATAATATTTATATGTATTAGATTTTATAAGATTATAGATTTAACTAATATTGATTGTGATGAAGACCATGATATAAAGCATTAGATGTGGGTTGTGATGGTACATTATTCATAGGTTATATAGGAAAAATTAGAGTAACCTGAGTAAAATTAAAATTTTAGGGAATAGAATGATCGTTAGGATCACTAGGAGCAATAGCCTCACTACCTGATGTACATTCATCAAATCAAGATTGGATGACACATATGGTGGTTTTACAACATAACCGTTTGAACCCCAAGCCACATGGGGATTGAATTAGTTGGTTCTTTTTTTTTTTTTAAACTAATTCAATCCCCAACTAATACAATCCCCATCTGGCTTGTGGCTATTTTTGTTTTGTTTTATTGTGGTTTAGACTTTGGGTGATGGTATTAACTCAATTTTTTAGGGTGTAGGGATCAAGAGACTTCTATTGGTTATATTTATCTTTTAGTTGTTTGATGCCATTTTATAACCCTAGTTTGGATGGAAAACCCTACTAAAATTTTATTATTGCCACCATTAAGGATTTAATGTAATTATTGGCTATTTTGTCCCAGATTTTTTCACAAATACTTCTAATACAATCATGGATCTATTTTTTAGCCATAAGGGGAGATTTTTGTGGAGTTTGATTGGGGATTTTTGACCTTCTTGATGTGAGCTATAAAAACACAAAGAGCTTAGGATTTTAGCAGAAGAAAAGAGAAAAAGAAGTGATTCAAACTTCTTGAATTTTCATTCAAAATTATCAAGTAAGTTCTTTTCTTTTACACCTATAAGTGCTCAACCACGTGTATACTTCTAGTTTAATTTTTAAACTGGTTTGAATTCTTTTTTTAACATGCAAAGTAAAAAATGGATTGTGTGTTTTCTATTTTCATAAAAACCATGAATGTCATGGAGTAGGGTTTTTTTAAACCTATCGATGCATGTTAGTTCTATGATTGGTTTTATGTTGGTTATGTAGCCATGGAAAAACAATAAGGATTGTTGTTTTGTTTTTATTACTAGGTTTTTGTTGTTGATTAATGTAGGGTTATGGATATGACCCTAGAATAAAGTTTTGAGGGTTTATTTTTCCATTCGAATGCAAAATGATTTTTTGGGTATATTCTTAGAATAGGGTTTATTCATCATTTCATTTTGATTATTTGGTGTAATCATTCCCTAAGCCTATTTATTTAAGGCTGCAAATTTTCAATCTATTGCAATCATTTTTTGAGAAAATGATAAAATGAATGATGAGGTGGTTTGACATAAAAGCTTGATTATTTTATCTTTATATAATGATTTCATTTTGGAGTCAATACTTGACTGTTGAACATTTTAGTTATGTATTATTGGAAAAAAAATATATGGTTATCTTATGGGACTACAAGATGTTTATCTATATGATATAGGGAGAATGTTGGCAAGATATTCATAAATCATTTGTTTGTTGCCTAGTTGCTTGAAACCAAATTGTGGTTATTATTTTATAACTTCATGAGTCAAGGATTTTTTTGGCTATTATTATAAATATTCAATTTTATTATTATTTAATAAAATGTTTTTAAGGTTTGATCTTTTTCATTTATTGATATTGAAGAACTATGTCCTTATTCTAGATTGCCTAGTTGAGTGTAACGGTAGATAATTGAAAGGTTATAGAATATATATAGTTAAATTTCATGTTTGTATTCACTTGAATATAATTGTTTTCCATGCTCAAATATATGAGTTGTAATCTTTGGATTAGGTGTGGAGACACTAATCTTCATGAACTAGAATGTGAGTGAGATCTTCTCCATGTTTGATCTAAGTTGTTATGGTCTTCAAGTAAGCTCAAAATTGTTTTGGTCATTATATTTTTATTCCCCTATCTTTTTACCTAGATCCATAACCAACTAATATTTAGGTGGTCTAGGGCCACCAATGGGGGGATCATTAGGACTAGAGAGGTGGGTGTCTTTTAATCTTTCAAAATAGAGGGTTGATAATATGCTTGAATTTATTAATGATTGCATTTGGATGAACAATTGATAATAACTCGTATGTGATATAAATGTTTTAGATTTGATACTTGTATTGAATTATCTCTCTTAATGATAATGTTATTTGATTCTCTAAGTTATTGTTTTTAGTAAAGTGGGTTTATTTTGATTATATAAGGGATTAAATGGGTATTTTGATGTTAAGTTAATTTATAACTTAAGTAGTCTAATTTTTAACCTTTAATAACATTATTTGATTTAGATCTCTGCATTTAAAAGTACCTAAAAGAGTATTGTAGTTATTTAAATATATTGATTAGTTTTTATATTAGTGAATGTGTATGCATAATAGCAAGATGTTTCTCATTGGTGTTGACTCTTTGGCTGAATGTATGAACTTCATATTTATAGTGCATATGTTTTATGCCAATATGGTGATGGAAAAAAATAGTGAAATTTCATCTAATGTTTCTTTGCTTAAAAATAAATAGAAGTATCAATATTTGTTAGTTATTTTGTATATGTTATTAATCATCCATTTAGAGTTTTAATTTTAGTGTTTGAACGTTAGTCTACGCTTGTTTAAGTTAAGAATGCACAAGCATATGTTGTCTCTTAAAATCTCAAATAACCTATTTCTATTACTTTGAGTTGATATTTTTTCAATAAAGAATTCAAGTTATCTTATGAAAGTATTAAAACTTGCCATATGTTTATGACTAGATGTAAGTTGGAAAGCTATAACTACATCTTTATATAGGCAAAAATAATTATAAGTTTAAGCATTTATAATGTCTAAAATACTTAGTTGGGTATTAAAGCATAAAAAAATTAGTATTTGTTGTAATCAAGTTATTAGTACCTATGACCTATTGGATCTTATTGTTGATTAATCATGAATGAATCTATCAATAAAATTAATGAAAAATCATGTAATTCTATTAATTTATTATAATATTCTTCTTTGAATCAAGGTGACATATTTGGAATGTTAAATTAATTAGAACTTGGTTTCAAATTATAGCTAATCTTGAAGGCTTAGAGGTGAGTCTTAACTTTTATGGCAACCTTGATGTCTTAATTGATAACCTACAAATGGGTTAAGCAAATTATTTGTCATTTATAATAGTGAATCATTATAATGATCATTTATAATAATATATTTTAACAAAAAAATAAATAAATGAATATGTAATCTTATGGTCATAGTGAACCTATTGCAATTTACTTATGTTACTTAAGGAGTGGTATTCGGTTTTAGTATTTAGTTAAGTTTAAAATGGTGCAATTGGTAACCAAAACCATTTTAATCATGTTTTAAGTAAATTTTATAATATGTTCTCATGTACAATCTAAGCATGGTTGTTGAAGCATTAAAACAAAACTATATTTCCTGTTTTTATTATTTATAATTATAATTATTTCAATTATATTGACCAAGTGATGCATAAGAATGGAATTAGGGAATAAATTATCTCTGCCATTACTTATGGGATGGCTAATTTGCAACATGTATTAACTTTATTTAAACATGTTGGTGATGAGATAGACACTTATGTGGTAATGTACATCATTACAAAATTAAATAAGACTTGCCTAAACTATAAAATTGAACATGTGAATATAATCTAAATCTACAATCAAGGTCATTTCAAGAGTATGAGAACTTATTGTGCAGTGATTCCTAATAATGATCATGGTATAATGATCATGTGGATAGCATTAATGTGTGGCATAGGTTTTCACCTTGAAATAAAAGAGGTATAGTGTTAATAGACTTATATTGTATTGCTTTTGGAAATAGTCATGAGTATGTACACTTGTTGATTATCTAAATTTTTGTAGATATTTCTTAATCAAGTTTAGTATGGTGATTCTTCTATTGAATCCATTTCTCATTTCACATTATTTTTTATCTCTTTTTAATTACCCTAAGAGGTATAAACTTTTTTATTATCTTCATAGATACTAAATTAAGATTAGAAGTTGGTAATGGATCTACTAGGAAGGCCATAAGGGAAGTGCATAGAAAGGAGTGCGTGAGTGTATTATTCATCCACTCACCTACCCCTATCTGAGTACTAAATGGATAATTTATTCTTAATAATGTCACTAATGATTTATAACTTAATTTATTTCCTATGTTGGTTGTAACATAGTTATTGGTCTTATTACATTTTCATGTTAGTTTTCTTTGGAATCCTTGCACCGTATTTACTTTATCTCAATGTTTAACAAAAAATAGGTTATTACAATAGAATTTTTATTATGAATATCCTTTTGAAAATAAGGCACACATCTAATTTCATAAGCATTGTTATCATAGGAGATATTAGAGGAACATTTAAATGTTTAGACATTGGTATCATTAGAGGGGGAAGAAGAACATTCAATAATTTCAATATTTGCATCATTGGAAGGAGAAAAAGAATTGTCAATTTTTTATGCAACTAAATAATATATGCATGTAACATTTTGAATGATAATATTATGAATTCTACCATTTTGTATATCTATTTTATCATCCTTGTGCAAAGGATTAACAAAATACATTATTGGTGACTCTTGAAACCCTTCATCATTAGAAAGAGATGAAGTAGGGGAATTAGGCTTCTCATACCCAAGAGGAATATAATCACACTCATATCCATATGAAAAAATGCCATTCTCATTTATTTTTTCCTTTATACTTGAATTTTCATCATTAGTTATTTTATTGTCATAGTTATAAGCAAAACAAGGGCTTGGTTTCAATTTTTGATACTCCATTAGATATTTTTATGTTATACATTGATCATCAAGAACATTGAACAAGTGATCGAAAGGATGAGTCTTTTTTCATGACCTTTAATTAATGATTCCATAAGGATTTTAACTTTGTATAAAATTAAAGAAACCAACCACAAGAACCAATGCATAGATATAAATAAACATTCCTAAACTAGGCCCAAGCTATGAAAATCATATCTAAAAATAGATATGGTAATCTAAACTATATTTTTGGAGGAGAAAACCCTACATGCAAATTAGGGTTTTGGCTCAAAAAATAAAGGATGTGTTCATCAAATGTTTCACAAGATAAACATTAAAGTGATTAAAAAAAATTAAATACAACAAGGTAATATTCAAAATTTAATGATATACAATAAAATAAATATAATTTACCCATTCACACATGTATAATGAATTAAGTACAAAATAACTAAGGGATAAAAGAGAGCATATCTTGTTTGATATTCTATTTTTAGATATGATAATGATCAAGATTCATAACAAGATGACATTGGAAGTTTAGATCTTATTCATTCTATGTTTTTACTATTTTTGTCTACTAGACATTTGCATCGAATGTGGACAAGTGTGTTGATGCAAGTTTATAGTTTAAAATACATAGGGGATCCAAATTTATACCAAGCCTACATTATCACCTATATAAATACCATGTACCATAAATTAAATCTACATATGTGTGAGATCCATCTAATTAATAAAACCCTAATTCCTTTACCTTAGATTTCCTATAAACTGATAAAAATGGGTTAGCATGTGAGTCGAGCTAACCCTATGAACCATGGTTATTTCTAAGTGTTTACTACATAGGTAATACTCTAAAGAAGGCCTTAGATTCACCTATATTTATCACTCATAGTCATGTGTGTGTAATTGTAATTGTGCAACTATATTCTCTTTCTCTTAGAGTAACCCTTGGTATAAATAAAAAAATAATGTGGTGATCTTTTGAGTGCTTTAGATGTTCAATTCAGTACTATAATGTAATTTGATATCTGTTAATGTAAAAAAAAATTAATTATAACTTGATTTATCAAATTTATAGGTAGTGTAACAATATTATAACCTTTGAATATATAAGTATCTCTTGATTTCAAATTAGGACTTAGTGGTGTGTAAATAGCCAATAATAAAATGAGCAAAAGGGAATAACAAATGGTCACAAAAGTGAAAGGTATGGAAAAGGATAAAAGGATAAGTATATAAACTTGTGTCTTAGTTGGACACTTATATCAATACAATTTTCCAACATAGACACATGTGTCTAGAGTGTCAAAATATTGAAATGAAAGAGTAATAAGTAGGGATCCCTAGATCATAGTGTATAAAAGGTGTCGTAACAATGTACATGTTTATAGGGTAGGTAAAATCAAGAAAAATAGAATGAAACCAAAAGTGCCATACAATATTACACCACTAAACATCGAATTCTTGGTCAAGAGGTTTACACATACAAAATCTATAATAACATGATATGAATTGTGATTGTATCAAGTATGCGTATCTATAGAGGTAAATATATTAGGTTACAATCAATTAATGATTTATTCACTTTTTTAAGGAGGTTTTTATAACCTTATAAATTGTCTAAGTGTTATAGAAGGTGGAATAACAAGCCTATATAGTGGTTGTGAAATTGCATTTACAATTTAGGCCTCATTCTTAGCTTTAAAACTTGGAGCATCATTAAGGTTAACAGTAAATTTTTATTTTTCCTGATATTTGGAGGTAGTTGAGGTGGAGTCATTAGGCCCACGTTTTATCATGTTAACATATAAAATATTAATCTTAGAGTTATGAACCATTTGTAAAAGGTCATTAAAATATTGATAAGTTTTGAACATAACTTTTGCTTTAATTTTTTGATGCAAAATATTGGAGAAAATACTTTGTAGCTCACTATCATGGATTTGGTGAGATATTTTTATAGGTATAGTTTTGAATCAAAGCATATACTCAGTAACATTCTCATTAGATCCTTGTTTGATTTTAGCAAGTTGAGAAAATGTGACCTTTTGGCTATTGTCTATAGAAAAATGAGCTAATAATATGTCATCTAAATCATTGAATCAACACAAGGAGCCTATATTTAAGGCATATAACTAATACAAATCATAGTCTTTAAGACTTATACAAAATATTTTAATCGTTAATAAATTTAAATTATAAAAACTAAATCATGATGAAAAATAAGATCAATAAGAAATTTTTAGGTCTAAGAGAATTGAAAATCTTAGATAGTTGGCCTAATATTGTGTTGCCCATATCCCATCAAGTAATAAAGGAAATAATGATAGGTCTGATGCTAAGTGGGTTCTACCATAGCTTGGGTTTGTCAAACTTAATTTCGATGGTTCATTTTAAGGAAATCCTAGAATGATTGGACCTGAATATCTACTTCATCATCACTCAAGGAAATTTCTTGGGGTTTCATTTTTATCCCAAAATATACCAAAAATGAAGTAGATTATATGCATTACTTGAAAGGGGTAAATATGACTAAGGATAGAAAATGTCATCACATCTTGTGGAGGGGGATTCAATGGTCATTATACATTATATGATAAAAGGTATGACACTCAATTGGAAGTTGAATAATATTTTATATGGTTACAGTAAGTTAGTAAGGCATTTATCTTCACTTAGATTTTAACATTATTTCATGAGGTTAACCAAGAAGTTGATCTATTAAAAAATGGTTGAAGTGAAAATAACTCCTCCTCAGTTATCATTAGTGATTCTAAGGAATGGTAGGGTTTACCATAATTTTTTCAAAATGTGCAGTGGTGGGAAACTTTGGGAAGAGGCTACTTGAGGAAGCTTGTATGATGATTTTTTTTTTTAACTATTTTTTTGGACTTTTCATATCTTTACTACTGAATACATGTTTATATTATGTAATATTATTTAATTTTTATGTTACAAAAATTATTATCTCTTTTGTTTTGGATTTATTCATTCCCATTCTTTTGGATACCACTTTTAACTATGGCAAAAAAATCATGGATGGAACTATTTTTATTATTATTATTGGGTCTTTATAGTATTTATTGTGAAATACCAGGTTTAGGAAATGGGATAATAGTATATTCATTTATATATAAGTAGTTTTTATATAGGATTATAATAAAAACTATTTTTATTATTGATATTTTATACTGCAGAAGAGTAGGAATCTAGGTGCAGAAGACAATTTTTGTTCTATGCCTATATAAGTGGTGGATCTTTAGCTCTAAAATTATGTTTTGTATGAGGGATCTCATTTATGTTTCTCTTATTTTGTAATTCATGGTTATTTATAGTTTAAATGAGGTTAATTTTCTTATCTAAATTTTAATAATCATTTTTTAAAATTTATTTAAGCTTTGGTCTTGGTAGGGTGTTACATTGGTGGTAACCCTATAAATTTTGGTTTTCTTACATAAAATTATTTTTATAAAAACTCTTTTTTATTATTTAAATGGGTGTGGGACACCACAACCCTAATTTACTAATCAAAACAAAAGGATTGGTCTTTTCTTCTATTTTTTAAATTTGAGAATTAGAAAACTTGTAGGAAAAGGGCTAGTGAGGACTTGATGAGCTAAGGGTTTATGTTATTTATTTTAAGAAGCAACTAAATTAATAGAATTTTAAGATACTTGTGAAAGTAACCTAATTTGAGTATAAATTTATTAGATATATTTTTTAATGAAATCATCTTTAGATGTATTAGCTTTTGTAAGATTATAGCTTTGATTAATATTGACTATGACCAAGACCATGATATAAATCATTAGAAGTGGGTTGTGATGGTACATTAGTCATAGGTTGTATAGGAAAAATTGGAATAACCTGAGTAAATGTTACATTTTGGGGCATAGAATTATCATTAGGAACACTAGGAGAACTAGCCTCACTACCTGATGTACATTCATCATATCAAGAGTGGATGACACATGTGGGGATTTTACAACATAACCACTTGAACCTAAGGTTTCATTTCACCCTAGTTTTTTTATGACCTTAGATTTATGTTATGGACATCATATGGTCATTTCAAATGTTATAAAATTCATTACATGGTGATCCCTTTTAAGGAAAATTAATACAATAAATTACCCTATTTTACTTATGTTTTCTTATGAAATTTTATGGGCATATAAAATACTAGCCTACAAGGAATCTTAGTCAAGTACATGGAAACATTGAGATTATACTTCATATTTGAAATATTTCAAAGAGAGGATAATAAAATCATTGGGTGAGCTAATGATCCAAATTAATATGATTCTTTGGATTAATTATGGTTTACGAGGTAAATATTATATCCAAACTTATTAAACCTATGACATAACTAGATCTAAGATAATATAGTAAACTATATAAAATCATATCTAAAGCATGCCTAAAATAGACTAACACTAATAATCATGTTATTGAATAATCAAATAAATGATAATAAATAAATAATGGTAGATATAAACACATTTGGGCACTATACTATAAATATGTGACTAGAGAAAAGATCTGGATCTAACATATTACAATCCTAAAAATATAATTATTTTCTCCTACTAGTCAAAATCAAAAAAGTGTATCCTCATCATAATAGATAGGTGGTCTATTATGTCCCTATATTGGTTCCAATTTTTTACCTTGGTGTCGATTGTATCCTCTATTGATTTCTAGCTTCTACAATTTTCCACATTGACGCATAAGTTGTTGATGAACAAGTTTGTCACTTTGCTTCTTGAAATTAATAGAAAAATGAATTTCTTTTCATTTTCCTCTTGACCTAATATTCAAATTTATACACAAAATAGTTTGTGCAAGTTAACTAACTTTGGAAGCCTATTTAGGAGTTATAGTTGCATATCCTACATTATTAGAATTAGAGTTAATCTAGTTATAGTGTTGGGTATGGATTTAGGTTATCAAAATCACAAAGTATAATTGGTTAGACACATGTAAAAAGTATATGATTTTGTCTTTTTTATATTCTTTTAGATGTATGTGACCTTGTAAGCATACAAAATAGAGCAGAGAATACGAAGAGTCTTTCCTTATGGCATATCAAAAAACTAGAATCTAGAGACATAATGCTCTTGAATGCTCTATAAATAACACTTAGATGTAATGAAATATGGTTTTGAGGTGTGATAGATATTAATGAAATAGTTTTTTTATGGTTTCCCTAATAATGTTTTATCTATGTTTAGTGCATAGTGATTACTTTATTTGCCTTTAAATTTTTAATTCATTATGGTTATATTGCCTATTTCTATGTGTTATTTTTGTGTTTTCATGCAATAGTGCACTTCCATCTTTAATTCATGTTCTATAAGTCTAAACTATTATATATTTTTTATCTTTTCTCTCTAGTATACAAGTTATCCCTGTAATTAGCATGTTTTATAGTTTTATAGGAACTTATACTAATAATGGTGTGGTGAGTGTGGAACCATTTGGATTAAATATGTTGAGATGGTTTCTAGGACAAAGGGATATAGAAAGATGGATGGATGAGAGAATCCAAAAAAAATTAGAAGAATAAGCAAGAAGAATCATAACAATTGTGAAGAAGATTATCCAATAGCATATCTATGGTGAAATCTACAAAATATTTTGGTGTAAGTTGCCTAGATTTTTATCCACATGGCTATCTAGATTAGAATATTATTACTTCAGCCCAAGGAGGACATGGCTTATAGTTTAGATAGAAGTTAATTTAAATAAATTGCATAACCTAGATACAAAATAGACTTAAGTATTAGACTATTAGAAGAGGAATACAATTGATGGTTATGTTACTGAATTCATAGTGCAAGGATACGTAGCTTTTGAAGATATGAAAGAATAGTTTGTCCAAGGAATTAGGGGGGAATTTTTATAGTGACTACCTACTCTAATTAATATGTTGTTTATGGAAAAGGTCATGGTTCATACTCCAGCAAATATGGAGTAATCACTTTGAGCACCATGGGAGTACATGCAAGATAGAAATTAATGACGAGGAGCTAATTAAAATAAACTTGAACCTGATCCCAAAAAATAGAAGGTGAAAATACTTAGAGTGAGAATAATATTTTAGAATTATAATGGAAACTATGACAACAAATATGGTGGAACACAAAAAAAAATCTAGAATTAATTATGGATAGGATGAGAGGTAAGGAAGTAAGTGCTAGAACTATAAAGATGAGGAAAAAATATGCTAGATATAGAAAGATGCTATGCTGAGAGAAGATGTGAAAGGTGAAAGAATTAAAGAGTGTAAAGAATATGTATAAGGGCCCAATGAAGATAAATAAGTATATAGAAATGATGTAGATATGGAGATAGTGTAGCAGGAAGAAGAAGGTTAGTAGCAAAGATGTTAGAAAGTAGGGGTATATTATAGTTAATGAAAGGGTTTTTATTTAGACTTGGGAAGAAAATCTATTGTGAAGAAGTTAGATTCAAATTAAAAACTATGGTACGTTAAAGTTCAAATTTAGAATAAATTTAAACTAGAAGTCATTAATTTCAAGAGTACACATCCCCCTAGTCCAATTTGTTATTGGAAAGATGAATAAGTGAAAGAAAAGTGGTGGATATAGATTTATTTGATTCCTTTATAGATAAATTTAGAAATCTAATTACAAAAAAAATATACGCAATAGATAGGAATAAAATAAAAGTAGAAGAATTCCTTTTTAAGACACCTAAAAAGACTTGTGTACAGTCAACAATGCGTAATCACATAAATTTATAGTCACCAGTGTGCAGTTACCTTTAGTCATAGTTACCAATGTTTATGAACCCATGGTAGCAACTATAAGTGTACCAATTATGGTGTTCAATGTAATTATGTTTATTTATCTAATGTTGTATGATGGGTATACAAATCCAAAATAATATTTGGTAACTTGTGATATGAAATGGAATGTTAGAGGGATAACATTTGATGATTTTAAGAAATGAAAACTCATAGGGTATTTGTTAGGATGAGACTTAGAGTTCATTTTTAAAAGGGATCTAAACACTCTAGATCTTATGAAAGTTAAACTTATATTGATATCAGAGTTTAAATTGAAAAAATGGACAAGCTAAACTATTCAATATTTAAGGATAATTAGCAAAAATATAGAGAATCAGTGGGAGAATATGATCAAATATTTTATGATGTCATGAAAAAAATTGAATTCATTCTAGAGGACAAAGATAAGGCTACTTGGTTCATAAAAGGACTATGACCAAGAATTATATTTGTTAATATGTAGACCCAATACTTGACCAAAGTTGATGCTTGATCTATTACTTTAAAAGTGGAGAAAATAGAGGATTATGGCGAGGCTCTCATAACTAGTTCCAAAGTTGAGGCAAAGATAGATGCATTCATGATAAGAGTAGATGAGATGTAAAAAAAATATAAGCCTAAACTAAGCTTATGGTGCATAGAGTATAGATAGGAAGGACAACATAGAAATGATTGTCCTAAGCTTAACAATGAGTTTGGTGAGATATGTAGGGTAATAAGGCATGCGACTTCCAAGTGCCATATTTTACAGCACTACATACAAAAAACATAGGGTTTGTTTTACAATTTTTTTCAATCCACTAACCATGATGAAAATAATTTTTGAGCATTAAAAGAGTTTAAGGAAGATATTACTAGGAATGTATTTGTATTTACATCATAAAAAATATAGATTATAAAGTAGGAAATTCTAGGACCAAAAGTGGAGATGACAAGTGTGACTCAAGGTAGTCCCAAATGGATGCCTTCATCACCCTAAGATCAACCACAGGGTCTAACAAGTTAGAATAATACATCATCTCCATAATATAAATATTTTGGTTAGTATCATCAACCATGGACCATTACAAACCTCTAGTAGCAATAGTTAAATTGGGATTTGATTTCCCCTTAACACCAATATAGGGGTTATGATGCATATAATAACCAACAAGGAGGGTATGTTGGATAATAAACATAAGGTTTGGGATACATATAAAATATAGGTAGATATAAATGAGGTTATAAGGTAGGATATTGAGGGGATGTAAAGGAGGCCATAATAATGAATATCAGCAAACTTGACCACCTATGCAATGTTATTTATATGGAGCATATAATCACTATGCAAAGAATTTCCCTAATTATCCACAGAGACAAATCTACTACATATAATTCATAGTTAAATGTTATAATGAAATGAAAGATTGTTTGGTGCTTGATAAATAAAGGAAAGAGAAGCTAGTGTGCAACTTAAACATGATCAATGCACAACCAAATGAGAATGCATTAGTGCCATTAATCACTAGGAAACAAATAGACATTTGATGAAACTAGTTTCTAAGACTTTTCTATAGGTTTATTTGAAGGAAAACATAGGTTCATAAATCCATTATCACTCATAATTTATTTTATAACCTTGATATAAGGTATAATTTCACTAAAGCAGACTTGAAAGAGTTAATAAGGATTGTGTTTCATCCTTGAGAACTCCCTTTACTATGAAACTCGATAAAGGCATGTATATAAGTCCTTAAAAATTTCCTACAATCATTGAAATGGTATTTTTAATGACCTAATTATTCCTCCTCCAAGTGTGGAATTATATTTCTATAGGGGTGTTCTGAAGACTCTCATGCCTTTTGATGACCTTAAAAAGGTTTATAAACATCATCTTTTGAATGTAAATAAAGGGAATTATTCATTTGGCCAAATTAATTTATTGGAAACCATAATATCATATTAATTTATCCTTCAATGGATGGTGTAAGTTCATTATACCTCTTCCCAAACTTTAAAATCTTTCTCAATTGGTTAAGAAGTTTAAATACACTCAAACATCTTAGAAACTAGTCATAATATGCAGTTTTAAGTTTATTTTCTATCTTTCTCTCCAAACATGCCAAATTTTAACCCAATAATTTACCTTGATGTTTTCATATGTCATTAAAGTTCTTTAAAATTAATTTAGGTCCATTAGAGTCACTTAGACAAGCATTTATAGTCATCGAGCTCTCTTAATTATTTCTTGGCAGTTTTGAGTTATTCAACTTCTTAATGATTATTCATAAAGTAAAATCCCTTAATTAATTTATAAATTTTTTTAACTTAGAGGTAATATACCTTATTAACATCCCGTAAAAACATTATTTCCCATGCACTTTCCCAACTAGCTTCACATGTGAGGAAGATGACCTTTTTGAGCTTGTAGTCATGTAGGTGCTTATTCGAGATGAGTGTTTTGGGGAAAATGCTTAAAATTTATTATTTATGATTTTAAATGTATCCTATAAGATTTTTCCATGACATATAAGGTATATGTGTGGTTATCCAAATATATTAACCCCTTAACACTCATATAACTTGCTTTAGCCCATGTCAAGGGTTTGTAGGCAGTTTAAGAGTTTTGACCCTCATAATCTTCTTTTGATGGTTTCTTCTCATGAACACATGTAAAATCACTCTTAAAATATCACTCAGGGTCCATCAAACCCTGAATGACCTTCCAAACTTCATGTTCAACATAAAATTTCCATCTTCTCTTCATGTTTATACATGTAGTATTAACACAGTCAAGTTGGGCATGCATGCTTAGGTTGTTTCTTTGTATTTTTGACCCTAATGGAACCTTGAATAAGTTTTATGGGGATTAATTAGGTTTAATAAAAGGTGGAAAACTAATTTCCAAACCCCATTCATGCTTTAAAACACTTCACAACCTCCAAACCTACTTGGCATGTCAAGAAACAACAAAATAATGAGATTTCTTATTAGTACATGTATGATCCATGATTGATTGTGTTGATTTCGATATTTTAGGGAATTTTAGACCCATATTAGATAATTTTAAATCATTATAATTAATACATAAATCTCAAACATGTTGTCACAAGAATAAAACTGATATGTTGGGGTTTTGTAAGGATTTAGAGGTAGCAAACTTCTTAATGATTGTTTATAGAGCTCTGGACCTCAAAACCAAAACTTTTACCCCACATTTATAGGTAATATGGGTACCCTATAACCCCTAATATTATTTTTCTTGTTTTCTCTTCTCCTCTATGAACCATCATCATGAAACTGATCTTCTTCACTCTACCAATGACCTGATGGAGACCTTGAGTGGTTTTTTGCCCTTTTTGGACTTGTAACTTCTATTTTGGAATGGTTTTGAGGTTAATAAGGCCATACTAAGTTTTTTTAGGCTATTATTACATTTTTCCATGATCCACTTGGATACTACATGTTCTGGTCTAGTGTATAACCTCGTATGATGTCTTCTCCATCAAGAAACATCCATTTAAAAGAAAATACTTTGTTGTAGCTATGTACCAGATGTTAATGAAATTATTCTTGACCTATAAAATGAAATTTTAGCATTAAAATAACTCTTTTACCTATATTTCCTACATTATGCTTTTTTTAGATGTTATACAATCAAAAAAATAGTTTCGAATGTGAGTTATACATTAGAAAAGGATGGAATGACATCTTGGTTGGGTGTATGGTTAGAATAAGGTACCATATGACCTTCAACAAGTGCCAAGTGGACTAAAAAGAAATATTTTAATTTATACCATGGTTTTTTCTCTTCACACTTGATGTCTCTCAAGGGAGTCACTTTGAAACATTGTAACAAGCAATAGGACAAAATAAAGTGAAACCTTAACTTCCACAAAAATACCTTAAACTTTGTTAAGTCTTGAAATGATAATTTGTGTATCTTACCAACTTTTCTCATAGATCAAATATACATTATATAACACCATGACATCTTGGAATATCATCACATCAATTCTTTCAACCTGGATTAGGCATACCTTAACTTTCATAAAATAACCATAAACTCTCTAAAATTACCTTAAATTTTTCAAAATGCTTGCAAAGACTTCATAAGTGATCATGTTAAGGAAAATGATTGGACAAGACACATATCATATCTTTCATTCTTGAGAATACCTCACTAATACCTTGAAACAACTTGATAGACACCATGGTAAGACAAATCAAGGCCACCAAGGCATGACTCTCAATAAAACATTTACAAGGCCAGGTGACTTATTTACTTAGCTTGAACAAAATTTGATCAAGGTTGGCTAATTAGCTAACAATCCCTTCACACACAAAATCAGGGTTGGTTTTAGTTCACCTATTCCTTAATTAGTGTTATTTTAGTTTTAAATGTATTCAACCTTCATCATTCAAATACACAATTGAGCAAAACATATCTACCCTTATGAGTAATTCCCTGTCCACTAGATGGTCTAAACAAAAAATAAGCATCACTAGGGATTACAAAGGTTTCTAAACATTTGATAATTATGCACATTAATAATTATAATTTCAAGTGTGAATATCGAGTCTTATTCTAAGGGAACATTCCAAACAACTTCTAACATGCACCCTCCTAGGTATACCCATAAGCAACTAATGCCAAACATAAACAATTATATATATGGACCAAAACTCAAACCAAGGTAAAAACATTATATAAATAGAGATATATAATAGTTTAGGGTAGTCACAAACCAAAATTATATCCACTAAAATGCACTATAACAAGCATTAGAACAAAACACCCTTCTAAATGAAATAATTATACCCATCTCCAAACTAGTAAATAGGTACAAAAGTACCCCAAGTATTAGCTCATGAGAATTGGATAATTTTTTTATAATCATGGGAACATTTTATCTAAGCTATAATTCTAGCATTTAATACAATAAAACATATTTATTGTGAGGCAATCAATGATTTAATCAACCAATACAATGTGACTTTAACTACATAGAAAAATTTCTCACTAAATTCCATATAAATTGGCTCAACAATCACCTTGTTAAAAATATCATAACTTGCATTAAAAATTATTTTATTAATATAGTGACAATATTAAGATATTATAATTTTATTTCAACTTTCTATTTTGAGAAATTCAATTTTGATATATTTGAATTACATTGAATCCAAATTGACTTTAAGAACAAGAATGAGATAATGAGATTTTTCCCCTACAATGTCTCCTAGAATTGGTCAAAAATGATGACTCCTAATGGGTGTAAAAATCATATTATTACTGATCCCAATTTCATATCCTAAAATTATCATGTCCAGGTCTTATATTTTGGAAATTTTAAAAATAAGAATTTACACTAGATCTTAAGTGATTTTGGAGGAAAGAAAGTAACTACAAATTTGTTCTTTCAAATGTTGTCTAGAATTGATGAAAAAAGAAATGGTTTTTTATAGGATTAAAATTATCTAATTATCAATTTCATATTCCACTACCTAATAAAATTGGTTTCAAGTCTTAGTTTTGACAAATTCTTAGTTTAGGTATTTATTTTAGTTTGATTATGAAAGGGTTTTAACTAGACTAGGAAAACATTAGACTGATTTAATTGATTCCCATTTTCAGAATTAATTTTTTTTAGATCTAATTGATTTATTATTAAAGACGTAGAAACTATTTTGCAGGACCATGTCTAATATTAAAAAGGTTCATTAATATAGGGTTTGATTTAAAGGCATGTTTAGAGAGATTTAAATTACAAGGTGACATGATAGAGGAGGTTTAAGTGTTAATTTATTTAAATAAACAAATAGATAATATAATATTCCCACTAAACTAAATTATGGTTGGTTAAATCCCTAGCATTAGATTGGAGTAATTTAATCCACTAGATCTAGGTTTCAAAAGTTTATCCTAAAATTTTATATGGTAAGATAAGCAATCAGCTCTTTTATTTTGTTTCTTTGTTTTATTTTTCATTTTTTTAGGTTTTGAAGGTGGAGTTCAAGAGAAAGGGTCAATTAATTTCATGCTCAAGTTATTGAAGAGTATATACATAGTGTATGTAATAGGTCTTTTTATAATTATGAATATATGTAATTCTTTTAGAAATCTATTTTTTATTTACAAATTTGTGTATATATTTGCATTTATATACACACTCATCAATGTATAAATCATATTATATACATAGATCTTAGTATATATATGTATATTTTTAAAATAATGTTTGAGTGTGTGTTTGTGTGTGTGTGCCTATATATATATATATATATATATATATATATATATATATATATATATATATATATATATATATATATATATATATATATATATATATATTAAACCCTAATCATATAACATGCACACTTACACATATGATTAAGGTTTAACAATAGTAATATATATATATATATATATATATATATATATATAATTATTATTATTATTATTAAATATATCAAAATAACAAGGTTGCAAGATGGCTACATAGGCCCGATCATGATTATGGACCAATAGCCAACCTACTGCCTGCCTTCATATAGGAATTGGATTGTGGGGGTTGGTCGACTAGCCTGACCCTTTCCCCCTTACATTAATGGAAGGGCTTAGGATCAGCTCAGTCACCATCACCCCACCCCTTACCATATATAATAATATGTTTATAACATTATGTTTTTATTTTTATTTCTTTTTATAATTATTATTAACAAAACATTATGTATCTATATATATATATATAACATTATGAATTATTTTTACAATTTAATATATATATATATATATATATATATATATATATATAATGAATTTAATCAATAGAGGTAGCTTGTATATGAGTCTAATTTAGGAATTTTATTGTATATATATACAAAATCATATATGTTTTTTAATATTTTAAACACATTTATTAATTTATAAGAGAGATTCCAACATATAGATTTGCTTTTCACAATAAATTTTGAACGTATAAATTCCTCTCCTAATGTTAATTTTCAAAATTCCAAGGGAGGCATTGGGAAAAAGATGGAGGGATAGAAGAGAGATCCTTTGTTTCACAAGGCAACTCATAATAAAGAGAAATAAGAACATTGGTTTCCTCAAGTTTATTATAAATGAACTTAATGTATTTTATTCAATATTTTATTCGAAAACATCATTTTCTCCAAACAATGATATCAAAAACCAAGCACAGTGGAGGAATAACTAAACTTGAGATTTATGAAATAAAAACACACATGGAGTGAATTTGCTTTGCAAGGACAATAATTATGATTTATAATGGGAGGGTTGAGAGAGAGAGTTTAATAAAAACACAATCAACCTAACTTTCCAAACATAAAAAATGTAAGCATAATAGACCTGGGTAGATGCATGATAATGAGGGACAAATGGAAGCGTATAAAGCAACACTTTTTTCTAAAAATAACAATAGTTGAACTTGGAGATAATGTTAGAGTCATTTTGAAAAGAAATTTGATAATGACATAAAAATATGAATTATGGAATTTTAAGTGTAGTTTTTAAATATATAATTTTTTCCAATACCTAGATGATATAAGTGTGAGAAATAGATGCATTTATGACAATAGGTTGGTTATTTTTTATAAAAATTTAAAGAGATTGCATGTGTACAAACACACTTTTTTTGAGTAAACGATTGAATTTTTTGTATGAAACTTCATATATGGATATTTTAAATTTCAAATATTGTTGAGAATATTTTTTATTATATAGATAATTTTTAAATAAATTTACAAGTCAAAATAGCTAGAAAATTAAAACTGCAAGTGTACGAACACAACTTTTTGACCTTAACTTCATGAAAATCAATTTTTTTTAAAGCATAGTTGAAAATGTATAGATTGTTTAGATATAAGTTTTATAAGCATTTGATTAATATTCAAAATTTTATAAAGTAATTTTTGATGATATGTATATAGACTATTATTTATAACTATTACTTAAATTAAGTAATAATTATAAATAATATTCTAATATTAAAAAAAATTATATTCTAAAACTACGCTTTCCCCTCTACAAACCCATATAATGTTTTTTTTAAATGATAAAATTTACTTGATTAGATGTGTTTATAAAAAGGATTAAAAAAACCCTTGGCTAGTTCATGACAGAGTTTGGCTAGGTTCGGGACCCCCCAAGCCTAAAACAAAAAAAAATTAAATATGAAAAGGGTGTATGCCCTTTGCACATCTACTTTTCCCCTCATAAATATTTATTCCCATTGTTTTATGGATCCCAAAGGGCATGCATGCTTTTGAAATCATGCACACCCTTTACGATTCATGAATTTATCTTGCCTTTCCCACAAAAATTACTCATTTGTTTTATTCTTTCTAAATTACAAACTAGTTTTTCTACTGCAACTATGCAAATTTGGTGAATTATTTATTTATTTTATTTGAATCACTACAAATTCTTCAAGATTAAATCTACAATTGTCTTATTTTAGTAAAGATAAATAATGAGGTTGGGAAGTCATTGCAAAAGACCAATAAAAGAGCTAAAAAATGAGGAAATTAAAGAGAAAAGAGAAAAAGAAAGAAAAAGACAAGCAGATAAGAGAGCATCCATAAGGTCTTCTAAGCAAGGTGAAGATTCTTATTTTATACCAGGTAATACTTCAAATAAAAATAGCATGCCCAATTCTATAGAATTTAGTTTACATATATCTTCAACTGAGATAAGAGAACTGAATCAATCTTTGTTGTAAGATGAAATTCAAAATTTAGAGCATGTAAGTAATGAATTTGTAATTAATGATGAAACATATGAACAAACACAATATATGAAACATCCATTCATAATGAAATTTTTGAGTATGATGATAATCAACATCAAGTAATGACCCTGAATCATGTATCTCCTAATGAAGAGGAATTTAATTCACCTATAGGGTCTAATGTAGATAGTCAACCCTCTATTTTCCTTACTATGGTTGAAGTGTTAACACCACTCAATTTAATACAAAATATAGCTCCTATACCCACACCTCTAAGGATAATAAGATGAATACTAAATTATTTGGTTGAAATAGATGAAAAAATAATATAACCTATGGAAGGTAAAATGTCAAAAATATCAATTCAATGTCATGCTTAATGTATTGAACTATGGATTTAAGAATAAAATCCATATAGAATGATGTCAACTATTTTTTCAATTAATGAAAATGCAAAAAATGTGCCTTGTGATGCATAATTTTAGGTTAAGAACATTAAATATGGAGAGAATAAATAGTACAATAGTAAATAATATATTTAAGGCATTTAAGGCAATAGGCAATAAAATTCATAATAAAAATAGTAATGAGGCAAGATGAGTAATAATGGAATCTATAGTGAGTAAGTCAACATCTAAATCTTCAATTATTATTCAAAGAAGTAAATCCTTTAATTTAAATAGAAAAACTCTAATAAACTCCATAAAAATAATAACAAGGCTTGATGACCCTTAACTCAATATTATTGGGTATTTAGTGGTAGATTCCCATGAAAAGATAAGGTATTAGTTGAAGGAACAAAATAATTGACTAAAAAATTTTGGCACAAGAACACAAGGGTCTCATCTAATTTAAAATGTGTTTTAAAAATAATAAAAGGTTCAAAAAATCATGAGCCACATGCAAAACATTTTTTAGACATGACACAAATAGAATTTTATATAAAGTTTATTGAAAAATTTAATGGCCAATTTGTCAGGGAAACCTAAAACAATAAACATGCTCTGATCCCTACTGAGTCAGGATCTTGCTCTACCAATTAAATCACATGTGATTACTTCTTGTATTAGCAACTAAACACGAAATTATACCAGAATCAATAAGTAACTAGAAATATGAAACAACACAGGAATATGAGAGACAATACACAATTGTATTAATAATCACTCAGAAGAATATACAATAAGGAAGATGCCACTTCTTCCTCCACCTCAAAGGTTCGCCATGCCTCAAGACCTTCTTCCCTCTCTCTCTCGGTCCCAAAAATCAACTCCAATATAGAATTGATGTTCACCTCTCCAACCAGTTAGTAACACGCTGCCAGTTCACCAAGTACACAACTGTACTCCAAGTAGATCACCTGCTCTTTATTGCTACCTGCAAATCACTAGACCTTACTCACCATGTAGATATCTCTACACCCCTAAAGAACCCTTGTCCTTGCCTCACCAAGTCCTTATGATTCTTCAATCAGTACCCCGGTGGATCAGCTCCTTGACCTTGTAGACCTTGCAACTCTCCCTGATCATACACACTCAGCACCCCTTTGGAACTAGGAGGAGCTACACTAGCTCTCTCTAAAAGCTCTATGGCTTTCTAGCACACTTTTACAATACAATCATGAGTCCATATATAGATCTCATCCAAACAATAATTAGATAATAGTACAATAATTAAATCTACAGCTCTCAGTCTAAAATTAGCTCTAAACATGCAAACACTTGGTTTGTCAACCAACTGCCTGTAATGTACTCGCAGCTCAAACCACAGGTGACCGACGCTGGTCCCTGACTGCCTGGGGGTGCCGATGTCGGCCGATCCATGACCGACATTAGTTGCCTTCTGTCTCCTTCCTACTGTCATCAGTTTTCCTGAATGACGCCGGTGTCTGTGACACTTTGCAACTCTTCTAAAACCTCCATAACTTCTCCTGTTTGCATCCTGGTGAAGATTTTAGCTCCACAACCTAACAATCTCCCACTTAGAGATAAATAGCTGCACTTGTACCTATATTTGTAGCCCATCTAATCTGTTTCCTAGTTTGTATCCCTCTTCAAGATCAATCCTGAAGACCAACCACCACACAACTTGTGATGCTATACCTGTCATTCAAGTAACCTACCACATCTGAACCTACACATCCATGTAGTGAAGAACTTGACCCTGCATAACAGGAATCCCTGCTGCTAGTCCCACTGAACTGCCCTCCAGTACTCCTTCTCTGAATTGGCTCCATACTTTCTGACAACCCCCACTGAATTGGGAAAACTCAGGCCTACAATAGACCTCATGTGATTTCAAACCCTGTTTCAAGCTAAGCTTGAACTGTCCATCCATTGGTGTGCTTACCGATTCTGCATCCTACGTAATGAACCTCGCCAACACCGTCTTCACATCAGCTCCCACTGGAGATAAAATCTCCATGTCTCTTATGCCAAAGAATTTTGCTGCTCCAAATTCTTCATGACACACCTCTAAACTAACCTTACCTTTTAGCTCAGCAAATCCCTGTATGTACAAAACCTGCTAGCAAACCATCCACATACAGTAACTAGATAACGTCGCGACTCATCATCCACCTGGTAAGAACAAAAATCACAATAGTTACACTGACATTGACTGAAGCCATGCTTAGTCATCCACCTGTCAAAACTTGTACCACTGTCCTTCAGCTTCCTCAAGACCATATGCCTTGGCCTTTCGTCTCTTGTGTCCATCCACTCTCTTCTCTAAAATGGGAATCCTTCTCTCTAAGTGCTTTCTTCCAGCTGACAACTCTACCAACAAATACCTATTTGGTTTTTTTCTCCAAGGACTCACACTCCTCATCCATGCCAAGCTCCCACTGTATCTGGACTCTACCTGCATTGCCTCTTCACATCTTCCTGGTTCTTGACCATCAATAAGTAATATAAAGAAGGTGAACAACGAATATGAGGTTCACTTACCCTTTCTGACCTCCACATGAGCATTTGAGACTTGTTGACAGCTTGTTGTCTACCCAATATCTATTTCAGTGACCGATCTCAGCCATCTCCCAGTCTGCTCCCGACCAATGTCAGTTCCCTGCACAGACCCTGACTATCGACGTTGTTTCCCTGGCTGATGCCGGTATCCTTTCTGTCGACGTCAATTCCCTCATGACCGACGTCGGTCTTCTTATTGCTGACGTTGGTTACTGTGTGATCGATGCTGGTACCTGTGTTCATCTATGAGTGATAACTTTTTACCCGCGAGCTCTCCATGGATCAAAATCCTAATCAAATCAACCCTGCTCTACTCAAAATAATTCATTTCTCTCACCTGATCTATGTCCATCATCTCCTCCATGAACACCAAGGCTTTCTAGTTCTTTAGCTTCTCAAAAACATCTGTCTTCCACTTCAAAACCTGCATTCTCCTTCTACATATGTAACCAAGCCTACAAAGCCACATCTCTGTAACAAAAGGTGAATCAGCAATATAAGTAGATAGATAAAGGATACCTACTTTCTTACCACCATCTAATTCAAGTGTAACCACTGTGAGAGTTACAGTGCATCTCTCATCACCCAAATTTCTTGAAGAAATTAGACTCATCTCCAAGACTGGTACCTGCATGACTTCCTTCAACCACTGTGTGTCGTCCATCTACAATTTTAGCTTCACTTCCCCTTTGTCAATCATTTGACAAGGCTCTCCAGCTCCTAAATAAATCTCTCCAAAGTCTCCAAAGACATACCCATGAAAAGATGCTCTATTTCAAACTGCATGGAAAGAGGCAAAAGAATCTGTGAACCAAGATTCCACTTTATCCAAAACATCCTGTGCAACATCACCTGTAACATCTACTCCCCCTATTGATCTGCAACCAACCAACAATCTTTATTTACCTGCTCTTTCTTTCCATCAATCAGACCATTCTTGCTATTCAGTTTCTCCATTCGTAGCTTACTTCCTTCTGCCATTGCTATACTCCCACTCAATCAGAAACCCCTGTGAGTAACCTATAATCAACAAACACTACCAGATCTGAAACCACCTGTTAGTAACCCAACCAAAAGCTCTGATACCATGTGTCAGGGAAACCTAGAACAATAAACATGCTCCGATCCCTACTGAGTCAAGATCTTGCTCTACCAATTAAAGCACATGTGATTACTTCTTGTATTAGCAACTAAACACGGAATTATACCAGAATCAATAAGTAACTAGAAATATGAAACAACACAGGAATATGAGAGACAATACACAAGTTTATTAATAATCACTCAGAAGAATATACAATAAGGAAGATGCCACTTCTTCCTCCACCTCAAAGGTTTGCCATGCCTCAAGACCTTCTTCCCTCTCTCTCTCAGTCCCAACAATCAACTCTAATATAGAATTGATGTTCACCTCTCCAACCAGTCAGTAACATGCTGCCAGTTCACCAAGTACACAACCGTACTCCAAGTAAATCACCTGCTCTCTGCTGCTACCTGCAAATCACTAGACCTTACTCACCATGTAGATATCTCTACACCCCTGAAGAACCCTTGTCCTTGCCTCACCAAGTCCTTATGATTCTTCAACCAGTACCCCAGTGGATCAACTCCTTGACCTTGTAGACCTTGCAACTCTCCCTGATCATACACACTCAGCACCCCTTTAGAACTAGGAGGAGCTACACTAGCTCTCTCAAAAAGCTCTATGGCTTTCTAGCACACTTTTACAATACAATCATGAGTCCATATATAGATCTCATCCAAACAATAATTAGACAATAGTACAATAATTAAATCCATAGCTCTCAGTCTAAAATTAGCTCTAAACATGCAAACACTTGGTTTGTCAACCAACTGCCCGTAATGTACTCGCAGCTCGAACCACAGGTGATCGATGCCGGTCCCTGACTGCCTAGGGGTGCCGACGCTGGTCGATCCATGACCGACGTCAGTTGCCTTCTATCTCCTTCCTGCCATCGTCAGTTGTCCTGACTGATGCCAGTGTCTGTGACACTCCGCAACTCTTCTACAACCTCCATAACTTCTCCTGTTTGCATCCTGGTGAAGCTTTTAGCTCCACAACCTAACACAATTGATTATTAACGAAAGGTCATTTGAGATGTGCAATCCTTTCAATGTTAAAATCAACCAAGCATACACCACATGCTTTTTTAGGGTATATGAAGAATTTGTTATGCATTTTTATGTTTTTCATCATATACATTATACTTTACATACTAATAAGATTTTGCAAGAATGTATCTAAGACATCAAGAGAATTAACCCAAGGTCTTTTCTGTCAAAGACCTGAGGGATAATTTTTTTTACCAAATAATGTTTAGATGGAACATGTAATAGTTTTTGTGGTTTTTCAAATTTGATGATTTTTTTAAGTCAATATATTTCACATGAATTTGGAAAACAACTAGTTGATTATAATAAGGACAAATCTATTAAGTATGTGTTAAAAGATGGAAAAGAGTCATCAAGATGTGAATTGGTTACAACCAAAGTTTATGTATGTGATTTCATGTTTGAATTCAAGAATAATATTATCTATGAATATGTAATACACACACACATAAATAAAAATGGTTAGATAATAAATTCAAATCATGCAAGGATAACTTCCTAGTTAGAATCATTATTTCAATTGTGGATTTGGTTGAGAACTACACACTACAACCACATAATGAAGTTCAATAACAATACTATAATATAATTCAAGTTGTAATTTTTATTCATATTACATTCAGACATACACTTGATAGCATAGATGACAATAAAAATATTTTGAGGGAGTACCAGTTTTATATGAGTGATGACAGATCACATTCTCTAGAGTTTGTCCAAGGTTGTTTTGAGAAATTTTATATAAATATGAATGTAAGATAAATAATGTTTGATACACACTACATATGGCCAGACAATTATGTAGGGAAGTTTAAAAGTTCTTGCATGTTTTACTAGTTAAGTAGAATGCATAAAAATAATGGCATTCAACATTTTTGGAACTTCTTTGAGTCTAGGCATGAAAAAGGGGAACATGATGGTGTTGGCACATGTTTAAAAAGAGACCTTAAAAGAGAGTAGGCAAAGCACAAGGATGGTGATAATTTGATCAATGATGCAAGTATTGTGACTTGGTGTAATGAAAATATTTTTCATGGATTGGATAAACAATTTCATGTATGAATATTCTTTTGGTTCATAGAGGAACAACATAAGTCAATGTATGAAGGTTGCATTACAATACTTTGATCAAGTGTTTTCCACTCCATTCAAAGCTCAAATTCAAGTTCATAGACTATTTATACTAGGAATATGGCATGTTTTTGTTCCTCATATATGGAATTTAATTATAATTAATGTGAGTCAAAATATTGTGTTAACAAATGGTATTGTAGACTAATATCACCTATAAAGAGTAGCCATTCACTCCAATAATTGACAGATCATGAAATGGCATCATCAGTTAACCTTGACCACATCTTATATCTTATACAACTAGGTAAAATTTATTATTTAATTAAATATACAACCTTATATATTAGTGATGTTTTTATTTTTTTATATATGTGCTTATAATTTGATTATACTTTAAATGCAAGGCATGTTTTAACAATCATTGCACCTAAGAACAATGATGAGGGAATAGACTAATACTTGTCTCATTGTGTAGAGGCAAAAAAAATTAACAACAAATGTTATGGATGGAGAAGAGTTAATTTATCCCATTGGATCAATAGTGGTTACTAGAACTTGGCTTTGTAGGTACTATTATAAAAAAATAAAAAAATTGTTATTTAAAGACTTTGAAACACATAGTGTGGTGCTTCTTATTCAAACTTGGTTATTAATAAAAATATTTAAATGATCAAATATCATGTAAAGCCTCACAATATAACTTTTTGAAAAATGTGTGAATCTGACCATAAAGTGATTCATGAAACACTTGCAAATAGAGCTGATCTTGAAGGTATGTTAGATTGCATTAGTAATTTTATCTAGTGTTTCAAATTAATATATTAAAGTTATTTGATTTTATGTATTTTAATTTTCAATTATTTTATCATTATGTGTTAATTTTTATTGAAATTTTTTACTAACAATTTAAATGTAGATTAGTGGCACCAGATGAGCTTCCACCTTCACATGGTTGGTGTCACGAGTAGAGAATATTATCTTCTTGAAATGAAGAGAAGAAAAATCAATTTATATTAATTTCATCTACCATAAGCCAATAATTTTTCACCTTATCTTTGTTTATCCTTTCAATAAAACACAAAAATATTCTTATCTATGATTTCGTAGAGGACCCATATGTGCACATGTAGGAGTTGACGGTTCGTCTCTAGCCCTAATGGTTTTCTCGTAACACGCAATGGAAGTTTGCTCTTTTTTCACACTTAAGGATGAGTGGATTCTCTTAATGGATGCCTCTAATCAAATTCAACCTTCATTTTTTGGGGCCAAATGAGACTATAAATGATTCTTATAGCCTTAAAAAGCCTATCATGATGTGTATGTGTAGATCGTTCATCAATTGGGTTAAAAAGTTAGAATATATGACCCTTGCTGACAAACTTTTGGCATGTTATAAGATATTTGGCTATGGGATAAACCTCATTTCTACATCTCATCCATCTTGAGTTAGATAAAATCCTCTTGGTCTCTCTTATAGGACTCATATGTGCATGTGTAGGAGCTGACAGCTCATCTCTATCCTTCATGATTCTCATGTAATACATGATGGAAGTTTTCTCTTTTTGTACATTCGAGGACCACTAAATTTTCTTAAGGGATGCCTCTAATCAACTAAAAAAAATTCTCTTAAGTCATGACTAAGACTAGACAAATTTTTTTCTTGCCTAAAAATGTCTATCATGATGTGTTCGCATATACAGTTCATTGATTAAGTTGATGAGTCAGAACATATGATCCTCACTTATCAACTTTTGGCCCATTTTAAGATATTTAGCCACAAGAAAAACTTCATTTATATGTCTTTTCCATCTCAATTTAGATGAAATACTCTTATGTTTTCTTAGAGGACTCATCCTTGTACGTGTAGGAGTTGACGGTTCATCTCTAACTCTCATAGTTTTCCTACAATGCATGATGTAATTTCACTCTTTTTACACATTCAGGGACCACTAAATTATCTTGAAGGATGCCTCTGATCAACTATAAATTTTTCCCTTGGGGCCCAACCAAGATTGGACAAAGGTTGTTATATCCTAAAAATGCCTATCCTAACATGTCTGCATAGATAGTTCATCCATTGGTTTGATGAGTCAAAATATATGGCCCTTATTAACCAAATTTTTTCCTATTCTAATAGATTTAGATGTGAGATAAACCTCATTATTACATCTCATCTATCATGAGTTAGATGAAATCTTCCTAGGATTTCATAGAGGACTCATTTGTGCATGTGTAGGAGTTGATGGATTGTCTCTATCCCTCACGATTCTCTTGCAACATGTGATGGAAATTCACTCTTTTTGCACATTCAAGGATGAGTGGATTCTCTTAATTCAAGCCTCTAATCAAATACAAACTTCATTTTTTGGGGCTAACCAAGATTAAAAAATGGTCATTGTAGCCTAAAAATTCCTATCACAATGTGTCCATATAGATGGTTCATCTATTGGATTGATGAATCAAAATATATGACCCTCGCTAACCAAATTTTGACATTTCTAAGAGATTTGGTTACAAAAAAACCTCATTGTTACATCTCATCCATATTGAGTTAGATAAAATACTCCTAAGCTCTCTTAGAGGACTCATCTATGCACGTGTAGGATCTTACAATTTATCTCTACCCCTCACAATTATAATAAAACATATGACTAAAGTTTTCTCATTTTGCATATTCAAGGACAAGTGAATTTTCTTTAGGGATGCCTCTGACCAACTATAACTTTCACTCCTAGGGCCTGACTAAGACTAGAAAAAGGTAATTATAGCCTTAAAATGCCTATCTAGATGTGTCCACATAGATTATTCATCAATTAGCCTGATGAGTCAGATTATACAACCCCCACTGACTAAATTTTAGCCTGTTCTAAGAGATTTGGATATGAGATAAACATCATTGCCATGTCACATCCATCTCAATTTAGAGAAAATCCTCTTGATATTTATTATAAGACTTATCTATGCACATGTAGGAGCTGATGGTTTGTCTCTATCCTTCATGGTTCTCATGCAATGCATGACTAAAGTTTGCTCATTTTGCACACTTAGGGATGAGTGAATTCTATTCAAGGATGCCTTTGACCAACTATAAATTTCACTCCTAGGGCCTGACCAAGATTTGAAAAAAAATAATTTATCCTAAAAATACACATCTAGATGTGTCTGCATATACTTTTCATTAATTGGGTTGATGAGTTAGATTATACAGCCCCTGTTGACCAACTTTTGGCTCATTCTAAGAAATTTGGCCATGAGAGAAACCTCATTGTTTCATCTCATCCATATTGAGTTAGCTAAAATATTCCTAATATTTCTTATAGGACTCATCCATGTATGTTTAGGTGCTAACGGTATGTCTCTAGCCCTCATGGTTCTCATACAATACATGACCAAAGTTCACTCATTTTACACACTCAAGGATGAGTGAATTCTCTTTATGGATGCCACTGAACAACTACAACTTTCACTCTTGGGGCTCGACCAAGACCAAATAAAGTTTGTTCTAGCCTAAAATTCCCATCTAAATGTTTTTGTATAGATGCTTCATCAATTGGGCTGATGAGTCAGATTATATAGCCCCTATTGACCAAATTTTGGCCCATTATGAGAGATTTGGATGCAAGAGAAACCTCATTGTCATGTCTCATCTATCTTTCATTAGATAAAATACTCCTAACATTTCTTAGAGGACTCATCTATACATGTCTAGGATATAACCATTCATATATATCCCTCATGGTTCTCATGCAATGCATGATCAAATTTTGCTCATTTTACACACTCAGGGATGAGTGAATTACTTTAAGGGATGCCTCTAACCAACTAAAAAAATTTCTCCCAGGGCCCAACCATGACCAAAAAAAGGTTTTTATATCTTAAAAATACCTATCTAAATTTTTTTACATAAATGATTTATCCTTTGGCTTGATGATTCACATTATACGGCCCCTATTGACTAACTTTTGGCTCATTCTAAGATATTTGGCTATTAAAGAAACCTCATTATTGCATCTCATCTATCTTGAGTTAGATAAAATCCTCCCAAACTTCTTTAGAGGACTCATCCATGCATGTGTAGGAGTTGATGGCTACTATATAACTCTCATGATTCTCATGAATACACGATTGAAGTTCACTCATTTTTCACACTCAAGGATGAGCAAATTGTCTTAAGGGATGCCTCTGACCAATTGAAACTTTCACTCATAGGGCCTAATTGAGACTGGACAAAGGTCATTATAGCCTAAAAATTTCCATCCAAATGTGTCCATGTAGATGGTTCATTAATTGGGTTGACGAGACAGATCATGTGTATAAACATGTTTGAGATGGTATTTGTGTCTTATTATGTATTATAGGTCTTATTATTTAAATTCCAAGTGTTGTAATGTGTTTTTATGTTCATTCTTATCATTGGAGTATCAAAACACATAAAAACCTTATTTTTCTTAGGAATAGTCAAATGGAGCTCTCAAAACATGTATTAGATTATGCATGAAGTAAATACAAAGGTTTGTAAAGCTATTATAAGTATTCTATAGTATTATCCCAGCATTAATTATTTGGAATATCCTAAATAGGCTATGAATAATCATTAAATTCCTTTCGAGTTCTCTAAACTCTGTTAAATTCTAGTTTAGGGTCAAGTTTACAAAAATAGTCATAAAACCATTTTCAATCCTTTTAAAAATCCCAAAATTTGTTAAAATCTTGAAAATAAGGTCTAACAATATATTCAAGTGGCTTGATTCATTTGGATTCATACATACATCGTACCAATCAAGTATGTGTATGAGACCCTATTTTTTATGTTTCTTTGATAGTGAGGAGAGAGACTAGTTTATAAACTTCAAAATTGAGTCTAGAAATTTCAAATGAATGTTGAAACACCTTTAATGCATCTTTACAAACCTCATAAAAGGATAATTTTTTGTAATAAAAATATATCTTGAGTTTTGACCTACTAGAGGGTAATTAGACCTAATAGATAAAACATGATTTTATGAGTTTTTGGGTAAAATATTAAAAGTGGAAAGCCAAACATTTTATCTGAGCATTGATAATTCATAAAACACCTAAATACATATTTTTAAGGTGTCTTGAAGTGCTAATTCAATATAGAATGGGTTTTGACATGTTAGAGCAACATTAAGACTAGTGAGTCTATGAGAAGTTTTTGATAAAATTATTTATATCAAACCTTCTGAGGTGTTGTAAAAGTTGATTCACCTACAAAATATTTTGATAAAGTATTTTATATTTATCTATACCCATTTTTTCAAATATTTCTTATTTTAATCCTTCTGAGGCATTTAGGCTTAATTAGCTTGTAGAGAGCTTTGAGTCTTTTGAGTTCAAATAGACAAAACAAATAGGTGGATTGGTTTTACATATTGAGATAAAAAATATTTATTTAACGACCATAAGAATATAACATCAAGTTTTATATACTAGTCAAGGAATATCAAATTTGTTGAAGTCCCTTCATTTGTGTCTATATTCTTGCCTTGCCAAGATTTTAATTTTGAGGATAGTTTAAAGAGGGATATCAATGTCAATATTAACCCATGTATAATTAGGCCATAATGACTATACGGACACATATAATTTACTATGTTTATTACATGGACAAGTAGGAGCTGAAGACATACACAAGTGCATCACTAGACCTCGTAACATTTATGATCAAGTATAATTTATAATATTTACATGTCCATAAAATTGATCCCAAGTCCACTTAAACATCACTATTACAAATTGATATGTAATTAAATGTAAATGAAACAATTAAATAGTAAATATCACATGTAAATGTAAAAATATACATAATGAATCAAAGCACTTAACGTAGAGAATAATGTGAATTTTTTTAACCTCATATGAAGTGATAATGATCATTAACCAATAATATGTGTAAACATTAAATGATTAAAATATAAAATACACATAGGTAAAGGAATCATATTTCTGAATAGTATATATGTGATACATGAAAATTTCTATGTCATAATTTAACATAAATAATATAAAATATATCAAAAAAATGTAGACCATAACATATACATAGACAAAATGCACCATATAGGCATACAATGTGGGCCATATTAGCATATAAAATTGGTTGTGCCTACAAATATTTACATAGATAAAATTCACCATATAGGCATATAATGTGGTCCATATCGACATACAAAATAGATTGTGCCTACAACTAGTCCCCTAGCACAACAACTAGCTCTCTTGTTCCTCATTACCTCCAAATAAATTGTGCTTTGTTGCCATAGACGTAGAGTCAGGGGTGTTGGATGCCTCAATACGAGGAGATACTCCTCTCAGCATGTGAGTCATCCATTATTTCATTAACAATCAATGAAAATTGTTGTCTCTTCACAACATATAAAATATAAAAATTAATGTATTAAAATTATATATTGAAAATTTCATAAATTTTTCAAGAATGTAAAATTTTATAAAATGATTCTATACTCACCATATTTCATCTAAATGGTTTTCTAGGGCTATGAGACTGCATATACACCTGTGATGGGGAATCCTATGGAACATACATATATCATTAAATCTAGAATTGTGTATAATTATGTAAATATGACATATAATATCATTGCTTAAAGATACCAACAATTAAACTATGTGTTATCACTAGTCTCCATCCCTTAATCATAACCTGTTATGGAGATAATGGATTCTTTGATGTAGAAGCAACATCACCTAAACCTTTTTCTCATCCATGAGGGGTGCCCATAAGATCCCTCATCATATATAAAACTAATAAATTAATAATATGTGAATCCAATAAACATGATAAAAAGTTATGACTATAATATATATTAAAATATAGTTTTTTGATCAAAGGAAAATAAACATGTACATGAATAAATATGTAATTTAAAAATTTACAAACCTATGTATAAGGTACACCAGTGCCAATTGTGGCCTCTACAATAGAGTCAAGTCTTTTTGAGGTACCCAAAATATCACCAATCATCTATACAAATAAAAAATAATAAGTTCAGTCAAATAAATTAGTTAATTAAGTATACACATACTAGAAAATAAACTTAATATTCTTTTACAAACATAAACAAATTGTAATTAAAATTAAACATGTGTATCAAATGTAGATGGTGAAGTTGATAAATCCTCTACAATAGGAATCTAGTGTATCCTGATAGGAGTTGTTAAAGCTACTACATCTTACATAGTGTTTAAAATACTAGTGTCATATGTTGCTAAAGCATCTATATGTGGCATATGTTCTAGCATGTTAATTTTTAGCATGCTAGTGTTTGGCATGCTAGTGTTATGTATTAATGAAGCATATACAAGTGGTGTACACTCTGGCATGCTAGTCTCCATAAATGTAATCTATGTATGTCACACCTAAATAGGAGGTCATGTACACTTTCTCCTACATGATGCATAAGAACTATAACATGAGTATGAGTAACACTAGCACCTATACAGAGACCAACAAAACTTCTACCACCAATACCACTACCAAAGACACCACCACTACCACTAGCACCACTTGTAGGCTAAGTATAAGTCTTAAAAGTATGCATACCATGCTCAATCATAACTTATGTCAAACTAGTAAACACCACAAGGGTGTCCATTTGTATGTTATGATGCAAAATTTTAGGAATAGAGGCATGTGATATTGTTCTTATATTTTTTTGAGCTCAGTTATGATGGTTTTGGTCTTTCCTAGCACTAGGTTTATCAAATGAAGACCCACCTCCCCTACCTTGGGATGCCTTCATGTCAAAATAATTTGTAATTTATTAAAACACAAACTCATAATATAATTTTCTTAAAAAAAATTAATGGAACCTCATTAATGTTACATGAAGGCTCATCAAACACCATCCACCACCTATCCCAAAAGTTATTTTTAATATCCTCATGAATAAACTAATCAATAATAATGTGTTGGCAATTCATTGGTGGAGTTTGGTTGGTTTTGAGCTTAATAAATAAGGCACACATAGCTTCTTTTGTTATTTTTTTCTTCACATCTTCATATGACAATTTATCATAATAAAATTATTTCATAGCCTCTCTTCGATGCAACATTACATCTAATTGTGAAGTCACATTTCCCACTTCACTAAAAATAGAGTCTAATGTATTAGAAATTAAAATTTGTGCACTACTAGTTGAAGAGTGACACAAGCCATTTATGATTATTTGTAATTGTTAACGTTTGGAATTATATTGCTCATACAATTTAGCTTCTTATGCAAAATCAAACTCTTTGGGGTTTTGTCTAACATTTTATTCAGGAAATGGATCCATCAAACTTGTGCATCTAAATTTAAATGAAAACATAGGTTTTTTTAGGCAATGTAAGAAATCCAATACAAACTTAAATTCAAAACCCTACTTGAATAAATAAATACAAATAGAAACTATAAAAATACAAAAATTGCATACCTAATTTGTAGCAATCCAAATGCTGAATCTTGTTGGTGAGATGAAACTCCAAAACACATGCATCAATATAAAAAATTATAAAATAATAAACTTTTTAAAAAAATATCCTTTCAAGAGCTTGAACTTGGGTTTCTCTTTGAGCTAGGAAAAATATAAAATGATCATAAGGGCGTATGCCCTTTATGATTTATAAAGGGTGTAGACCCTTTACAAAGGATGAATAGCCTTTGCATTATAAAAGGTGTATCATATGCCCTTTGTAAAGGGTGTACACCCTTTATAAAGGGCATACACCCTTTATAAAGGGCATACACCCTTGAGGCTTGATCAAAATCCTGAGCCTCAGTAATTTGAAAAAAAGGGCATATGCCCTTTTAAAAAGGGTGTACACCCTTTGTAAAAAAAAATTAAGTTGGAGGACTATCATGTTTTTTTTCCCCCAAATTTATGCATCGACCCACCTACCTCTTCTCCATTACTTGATAGGCATATCCCAAAATCCTATAACTCCACAAGCTCCTCTTAATATTCTCCCTTCCCTTCAAACAAGCTCTCCAATCTCCTTGCTTCCCCAAAATCATCCATCCTAAAATGAGTCCCCCTAAAAATGAACCACCAAAAGTGTGAGAAATAATATAAATTCTAAATTTCATATCACAAGGATTTTCCACCTAGCCTAATGACTGAGAGGGTACTTTTATTATAATATTTATCTCATGTATTTTAATCCCACACTTCCACTTAATGACCTTAAAACCCATGTGGTCTTACTTATCCAAGTAACCCACTTGTACAAGGTAAAAGGGTCCTTTAAACACAACAATAACTTCTCTTGCATTACTCATTTTCACACTCCACAAGCACAACCATCCACTCTAGTCTATCACCTAACTAAAAGCTCATTTATCCTTCCTAGAGAGGCTAGGCACAAGTTGCCAATTAAAAATCATTTCAAAGTTCCTTATAAATTTATTTGTATTTAAACATTTAGGTTTATTAAATTAATATTTAATAATTCAAATTATTTTAATTTCTTTTCAAACAATAAGTGTTCAAATAAGTGAATGAACTAGATTTGAATTCATATACATATCAAAGGTCGCCAAATATGGTAAACATATTAATATTACTAAGGCACAAGGTTTATTGTGTTCTTCCCTCTTATAAAATCATCATTATTGGTGCCAAATCAGACTTTATGAAAGGAGAAACATATGCACCTCACAAGGTCATAGTTCAAGAAGATAAGAATGACAATCATCACATGTGTTTCTAATATTATGTGGATAAAACACAATGCTTTAATTATTCTTGTGACTTTAAGAACTAGATTATTCCCAAACTTCACAAACATGATTTCACATGCAATATAAACACTTTCCTCTTAATTCACTTAACCAAAGTTTACCCTTTAAAAGGGTTAAAATTCTTGATTTTATTTATTATTTTATTTTTTATAAATTTGGACCATCTATTAAGATATTATATTTACTCATTTAAATAAAATAGTTGTAATCATTCTTCTCAAGTAGTTTCCATATTATCAAATTGTCATCCAAAATATGTCACAATCAACTAAAACCCCAATAATTATTTTTACCATATAATCATAATAAGTAGCATGTGCAACAATAATACTATTATTTTGTGATTAAAAATTTAACAAGATGAGTGCCATCCCATGGTGAAAGTGCATTGATAAAAAATAAGGTGTCATCTAAATAGAGTTATATTAATGATAAAATAGAAGTACAATCATTGTGCTCTACAAATAACCTCCTTAGATCTCCAAAGAAAATGCTCTTTAGACCTCCTAAGAAATAATAAAGTAATTATTTTAGCTATTTGATGTATATAAGAGTACATATATATGAAACATCATCTTCCACATGCCTCGCAATAAGAACCACAAGGCTGAAACATAGGTTCTTATTACATAATCAAATTACAAGAGTGGGATTTACACCACTAGATACTTCCATATGAATGGGATAAGCACATGATATGTTTGCATTTTTTTACAAGAATAGGGTATGATAGAGATATATACATAATTTATGATACATATAAAATATTTTTATCACATTCACCACAATATATTTTTTAGATATGAACTATTGTTTGAAAGCATATACAAAGTAATGTAGAGGTGGTTTAAGAAATAAGTTATAATTATGCATACATAGATACAACTATAAAATTTTTGGATATACAAGTTTATCTGAAGATACATTATTTACAAAGGTTCATGGCATTGGTTACAATTCAAATCACACTATGATAACACAATTTCACTGGTAAAACACAAGGATAAAAGTAGCTTCATTATTCTTATAGATGTATCTATGTCATGTACAATGACATTGTTGACATCTATCTATCACTATTATTATAGTCATAAAAATAATAACAATTGGCAATCTTTGTGTATGTCATCATAGTGTCTCAAAGTATCATTTGAAAATTATGTATGTTTCTTATGATTGACCCATAATGAATCTCAATTGTACCAACCCAAATCCAACAAGGATAATAAATTTCTCAAATGGTTAATCAACATGGATAAATCTTAAAAACTCAATTTGACCAAACTCATAGTAGACAATCTATTTTTGGTCTACAAAAAAAGGTGACTAAACCAAATTCATTGATTTCCTAGAGTTCTCATACTAACATCCCTCACTAAGAATACCCCTAAAAATACTTAGCTATCTAAAGTTATATTGTCGAAAGGTGGTGAATTGTAACATCTCTATGACTAGTCATGAAGCATATGACCAACCATGAGGTAAATAAAATAGGTATCAAGTTCTTGTTTGTCTCAATATTCATGTTTTTAATCTTTTCAAAAAAAAATTGTGTATGTAGGCTTCACTAGTCTTATGTATAATATAAATTAAATTTACTTTCAAAGTTAGTATATTACTAGATTTAGGTGTATTCATTCAATATGTTCCATAATCACAAGGGTGAAATTTAACTTTATTAACAACAATAAAAACTAAAACATGTTCCTCTCAAGTATATTTATCCACAACATCACCTCCAAACCACCTTGGCTCAACACAAGGAAAATCTCTATACATATACTCTAAGGAACAGGGTCATCACCTCAAAAGGGGCTGTTTACCAAAATATTTTAGATATCAACCTCAAAACTAGATATTAATACCTTGATGTAGTGAAAACATGCATAAGAGAGAATAATGCTACTCTAAAATAGTCAACTTTTAACTAAGATGATGTTCATGCCTACTTGCTGTAAAGATGCCTCAAAGACTTGCATAATTTTCTCTAATTATCACTGATGTCTAACTCTAATGGATAGTATCTCTAAGGCAATATGTGTATGAAAATAGTCATGGAAAGTCCCATCCACCTAACACACAAGAACTCAATCGTGAGCTAAAAGTTTCTTGGTCTTCACAGCCAATTGATTTCCTAAAGCTTGGTTAGAACCTTATTTCAAATATTCATCAAACCTCATATGTTCAACTAAATGGTTGGGTGTCTACAAAATTTAATTATGGGTCTCTCAAGCATGAATACCAAATCAAGAATTCAAATGTTTATTACTTTTTTGAAGAGTTCATATTTCAAGGGACCCCTCACATGTATACATCTTACCTCCCAATCACTCAAATTGTACTTGTATTGATTTGTTATGAAATAAGTGGTATCAAACAATGATCCCTAGAGTTCTTGGTGTTTTAAATTGTGCTCTAATACCAAAATTTCATGACTAAAAATTAATGCAAAAAACTTAACTGAAACATGAGGAAAATATAATAATTTTTTTTTTGGTAAAATTAGAATGATCATAAGATACACAACATACAATGTGACACACATTGTTATTTTTATTGGTTTCCTTGTTATAATTAAGTTCCTCATGAAACTAATAACAAAGGTGGAAATTTAACAATGTCATCACTGGTGATTCAACCAAGGAAATTTGAAATGTAAAACATAATTCAAAACAAGAAAATAACTATACTAAACACTGAGTTAATATAACTCCAAAGAATCTTACATTAGCAGAAGGAAAGGTTTCAAAAAAATACCTTAAAACAATATGAAGGAAGGAGCTGAGTCAACCCTAACCTAACCTAAGGACCTAGACCTGATGACTCCACCACAACTTAGGTAGCCTACATATATGTAACTCATAATTATGGTCTAAAGTAGTTCTCCTTTCACTTGTGATGTCTCTCCTCCACAAGACATCATCACCAAAACATGGGTTTGCCATCAAACCCAAGTTAATCATGACACAAGTGATATTAAAAATCTCTAGATGTCAACTCAATACTAATAACACACTTAATTTATTTTTTGAAGAACACATTTACTAAACAAGGTTTGTGCATGCTCACCTGAAACACTATTATGTTTATGCACAAATTAGGGTCAAGAGGAACAATAAAGGAATCCACATTATTTTAATCCAATTAAAATAGTAATATTAGCACTTAATACCTTACACTACTTAGAGAATCTTTATCACCGAAACATAGGTAAATTAACCACCAAGATCATGACCTAAGAATACAACTCATTAGAGGTACAATAAGGGTCACAACCCAATATCTAGTTATGGGCTCAACCACTATACAACTAAACATACCATGAAGCTAACTTATAGAAAGTTACTAAGCACAATGAAAACACTTTAAATATATGTGATATGGATAAGCACTCTATGGGTTAGTTATTATGATGTGTTTTGGGAACACATTGAGTTAGTCATTGACACTACACTAAGGAAGCTAACTAGGGGTTAGTCCTCTATGCTCATACCCACTCTTCAAGATACTTACATATATATGGTGATCCCTTCACACACAAAATTAGAGTTGTTTTTAGTTTACCCATTCCTTAATGAGTGTTAGTTTATTTAAGAAGGCATTTAGCCTTCACCATTCAGATACATGATTAAGTGAAACATAACTACCATTATAGGTAATTCCCTTACCATTAGTTGGTCTAATCATAAATAAGCATCACCGAGGGTTAAAATGGTATATAAAAAATTTATAAGTATTCACATTATTAATTCTAATTTTGAGCATAAATATCAAGTCTTATTCCAAGATAACATTCCAAATAACTTCTAACATGCACCCTCTTAGGTCTACCCATAGGAAACTAACACCAACCATAAACAATTACATTTGTGGCTCATAACTCAAACCAATGTAATAATTATATAACAATAAGGATATAATAGTGTAGTGTAGTCCCAACCCAACTTATACCCTCCAAAAGTAACTATAACAAACATCAAAACAAGAGACTATTCTAAAAGAAATAACTATACCCATCTCCAAGGTAGTAAACATGTACAAAAGTACCCTAGGTATTAATTCATGAGAAGTAGATAATTTTTTCTAAGCATAGGAACTTGTTCACGAAGCTATAAAAAAATTTTAATGTATCTGAACATGTTTATTGTAAGGAAAATAATGATTTAATCAACCAATCTAAGGTGACTTTACTATTTACAAAAAATTGTCTCACAAAATTTCATATAAACTAGCTTCAAAATCATTGTTAAAAATAGCAAAACTTGTGTTAAATTTTATTTTATTATCACAGTGATAATTTTAACGTATTATAATTTGATTTTAACTCTCTATTTTAAGAAATTCCATTTTTAAATATTATAATTACATCAATTCCAAATTGACTTTGGGAATAAGAATGAGATAACAAGATTTTACCCCTATAATTGTGTACCTAATCAATCAAAACTAACTATTCTTGATGTGCATAAAAATTATCTGACTATTGATCTAATATTTTTTATCCTAAAATAATCATGTCCATGTCTTAGGTTTTAGAAATTTCAAATTTAAGTACTTATTTTCCACTAAATTTCAAAGGGACTTTGGAAGTGAGAAAGTAACTACAAGTTTGTTCTTGCAAACGCCGCTCAGAATTGATGAAAAATAAATAATTTTAGATAGGATTAAAATTTATCTACTTATTGACTGTATATTTCACCACCTAATAAAATTAATTTCAAGTCCTAGTTTCAACACATTGTCAGTTTAGTTACTTATTTTCTTTTGATTTTGAAAGGGTTTAAACTAGATAGGGAAAACATTAGAATGACTTATTTGGTTCCCCTTTTCCAAATTAGTTTTTTCGAATCTAATTGATTTATTATTAAAAATGTAGAAATTATTTTTTGTGACCAAGTCTAATATTCAAAAGATTAATTAATACATGTTGGATTTAAAGGTGT